>JAVQJD010064692.1:0-36985 GCA_036023655.1 Nannoperca australis | reverse complement strand
ATTACCTTGGATTCTGGGAATTCTTTTTCATCACACTTGAGATCTACATCCATTACTCCCCAAGCTCGTTCACTGTCAGGAATTGACTGCAAGACTTCTCTGTAATTGGAGATGAACTTTTGAAGATGCAATTTCCTTTTGACCAGATTGATGGCCGTTTCCACAGACTTTACACTAATGAGGCCATCATGAATGTAGAAGTTATTTCTGATCAAATTGGCTGCTGCCAGGAGAAGATGCTGCTTGGATTTAAAAGTGTCTTTTGCTTCACACGCAACACACAACAATGACCTCAAATCTAGAGCGACATAAGAGCGGCTGTAAACTGAGATTGTGTGTTCGAGTCCCATCACAGGTGTGTAGCAGAGTGGTGCAGTGGAAGCGTGCTGGGCCCATAACCCAGAGGTCGATGGACCGAAACCATCCTCTGCTAAATCGGATTGGTTGCTCCGAAAATTCAAGATATGTCAAGTAATTGTCTTGGACTCTGGGATTTCTTTTTTCATCACACTTGAGATCTACATCCTGTACTCCCCCAGCTCGTTCACTGTCAGGAATTGACTGCGAAACTTCTCTTTTATTGAAGAGATGTGTAGCAGAGGTCGATGGATCACTATTATCCTCTGCTTTATCAGCAGTTTTACAACTAAACTCAATACATTTGGACCCATTGACCACATAAAACAAGATATTTGAAGACAGTATTTTGGGCTCTGAGAAACTCCAATGTTTTTGTTTAGATCTCCACTATCCCAGAATACACTCGAATATAACACAGTATCCTATTCCATGGCTTAGTCACATTGTTACAACCGTTGTTAGTGATAATTAGGGTTCTCATGTAATTCTATTTTTGCTTCAATGGTTATTTTGTGAGTGTTATTATGGTGATGGTAATGCATCATTGTTTTCGTAGGTAAGTTTGTGATATTGAATCAGGTTTGTAAATACAGTATATTCTTAATCTTATGTACTTTGTTTGTGTACAGTTTACAGTGTGTGGTTTCCATAAATGAAACTGCAGGCAGGTCTGAGAGTCCCATTTAATAAGTTGTTAGTATGTTAATACATTTCCTACAAGCAGTGGACAGATATTGTGGCCGAATGTATAAAGACAATAAATGCATTCATTCTTTCATAAATAGCTAGAGTAAGCTAATGCATTCACTTATAACGCTGTAAATTTTTACATAAAAACCTAAATAACTTGTGTAGCGTCTAAATTCCAAGTAAGAATTTTCTACAGTAAACAAACATGGCGCCCCCTGTGGAACTTCAATAAACAAAACTTACATTTACAATTCAGTGGTCCTCACCAAAACACGTGTGCATCCTTTGGATCTAACAAACAAACAAAATGCATTTCCTGCTGCTTTAAACATTAGTTAAGCCAATTTGTGAAACATTTTCATTTCTTCATTCTTTACATCCATGTTTGCATACTAGCAGTCTTCTTCACTGCCTTTGCGGGAGCATTGCTATGCTTTTTTCGTGTTATTGCCACCAACTCAGTTGCATGCACATTACAAACAAAACACATATAAACATTTCTCCATAGAGCTACTAGTGGTCAGAAACACCACAGGGTACCTTTAATCAGGGCCTCTACATGGAAAGGATTTAACAAATATCTGCCCTTGTATCAGCTCATTATTTAAAAAAATCTTAATTCACATTCAAGCAGCCTTCACAAGTGTGCATTTAATCACTAAATGCATGAAAATTACTCTTCTCTTGCATGTATAGAAACTCAACAGTAGATGATTTTGTAACAGTTTCATCTTCAAATCTGTAAGGCTAAATGTTTTAGGCTGTGTCTCATCATCCCTTATGTCACATTTAATTACTTTTCATTAAGAAAGTGGCCTTAACAGGAACCTTAATTCTGAGTGGGCTGCACAAAGTTTCAGTCCTCAGGTCTTACTCTCTGATATATTCTCAACGATTCCCTCCACATCCATTGTGGACTCATACGCCTCAGTGACCAGTTGTGTTTGCTGCAATCCATCTGGCATGGTGAAATTCTCCGCTGCCTCGGTGTGTCCCAGATTCTGGTTAGACACCACCTCCTCCATCACAGCGTCACTCGACTCAATCACCACCCTCACTATGCAGCTAGAATTGAGGCCTGTCGTGGAGTCGGGCTGTGAGTTTGGGGATTCCTGCACGTCAGCGTTCTCTTGAACATAATCTGTCTCCTCTGTGATCAGTGAGGCTTCAGTTGCTTCGTTCTCTCCTGGACTACCGTCCACATTCTGCACTATCACATTCCTCAGTTTTCTCTGCCGAGGGTTGTAGTTCTCAGTGCGTTTGTGGATTTGAATGTGTCGTCGCAAGTGTGCCTGGAAGAGAGAGCATGCAGAGGTGTGAGGGCTGAGTGAGTTTAATGAGCTGAGGGGGTAAAATGACGTTAGTATTCATTCATTGTGAGTAGAGTTGAAACTGTCAATTAAACGATTTGTCGATCTACAAAATGTATCATCACACAGGCACTGAACACATTCATGAACAGTCCCTGATTTTACTTCACACAAAGGCTACCATCCCTGTCCACAGGTGTGTAGCAGCGGAAGCGTGCTGGGCCCATAACCCATAACATATAGATTCTTTAGTGCTCCTCATCTCTGTTAGAAGCTCAAGGCTACATTTGCTGCTAGCACAACACACCTGAAACTCCAAAACTGTCAGTTGCATTGTGGGTAATGTAGGCACCAGGTTTTGACAAATAAAGCTCTAAAGAACAAAACCTATCCTAACAGGAATCATAAAGATGTACTGCTGGGAACAAACAGAAACCCAATCACTTTTGTCAGATTCTAGAGAAATTCCATCTTTACCGCCTAAAGTGTATTCTCTAGAATGGACTCGACAAGTATATTAATTGATATGTTGATCAACAGAACATTTGTATAGTAGGAGTGTAGCTGCACTAGTCCAATGAAATAACGGCCATGCTTCATACAGATGTCTTTTGAAGATTTATTTAATTTCTTTCTGTTTCTTCACCAATCACAGTAAAAACTACAACAAAAAAAAGGCCGGAAATATAAAATATACATCTCTGAGTCATTTTAAAGTCTCTCAAGCTAGCTAACAGTCCCAAACACGTTCGCACAACAGTAAATGAATAAATCAAATATAATCCCTAAAAAAGCTTGGCCTTAAAAATAGGTATCAACAAATATTATTCATAAATAAAAAAACAAATGAAACACAATTACCATGTGAGCCTCTTGGACCACATGAAAAATAGGTTAGTTTGGGGCCGTAAGTCTTTCCTCTGCCTGCATGCTGTATTTTACCCATAATGCTACGGTTATGCTAAACTTTGGTCATGTGACCCGTTACACTCTACATCAAAACAACCTTACATAAAGGAACCATACATTTTAACCAATCATTATTTTAAAGTAGTATATTCTAAACACATTTTTATCAGATATCCTTTTAACTTCTTATTTATATTACATTAATCAAGTTTTCATGACTGTATGAACTCAAACAATTATAGATTTATGACACCTCCAAGAAACTTGTCTCTGGGACAGATAAAAGTAATATTTTAATAATTCTAGTTATTTCCAGAACCAAATAAATAGTATCTACACAAACTCTTAGGTCGAGTCTGATACTGTAAACTCTCCACACAGATACGTGTTTAGTTTCCTTTGGTACAGTTTTGGTAGGTCATTCAAGAATGGATGGATTAGCGAGTCTTTGATTATCTTTATCTAGCTTCCTATTTTAGATTTGTATTGTGACTGTTCACACAAATCCATCTCCATCTAGATTGACATCAAGCACTCTTCCAAGTCTCCACTTAACGCAGGGAAACTTTTCTGCTTTGAAAATAACAATCTCTCTGATCTTCACATTTCTCCTTGAAGAGTGCCAGCGTTGTCTGAGAGCAATGCTTGCTAAATATACCTTTTTCCATATCCTTTGCACCACCTCTTCCTTGCATCACACATTTTCTTGGTGGAGGTAGCAGTAAGACCTTTGAGATTATTGAGGCTTTCAGGGTTGAGTGGACAATATAATATAATTGTCATGGCTTCATAGAAAAATGTTCTCAAAGAGACCTTATCTAGTCTTCCAGCGCTCTGTAAAAGGACACAAGATAATACCCTCTTAACTGTCCTAATCTGTCATTCCCAAACACCTACCATGTGACTAGCATCCAGTGTGTTCCTTATGAAGTCACATTGTTTTTCTGCTAAGTAAGCAGTCAATCTGTCTTTGTCCACTTCTTTTAGTGCCTTTGTCAGCTCATTTGTCACCCCAAAAAAATCTGTCCCTTGATCTGATCTGATTTGCCTTACAGTTCCAAGGATAGCTATAAAGCATTATTTATAAATGCATTTGTAGTCAGATCTTCCAACACTTCTATGTGAATTGCCCTCAAAGATAGACAGGTGAATATGAGGCCGTATCTCTTACACTCTTTACGACCTTGCTTCGTGTAAAATAGTCCAAAACAATCCGTCCCACAGTAGGAGAATGGTGGCAAAGGATTGACACAATTAAAGAGCAAATCCGCCATCTTCTGTGTTTCTACTGGCGTGCGAGATTTCCTGCATGTAACGCATTGCTTAATGTGATTTGCCACAACCTTGCTGTCGCCAACAATCCAATAACCATTTGCTCTCAGTTCATTCAAGGTTTTTCCTCTCCTTCGGTGAGTTTTTTCATGACAATAAGATAAGAGTGTGACCCCATCATCTCTTTGTAGGATTATTGAATACTTCAAGTCAAAGGATAAGGATGTCATGGTCCCTGAACTTGGTTCCTGATTTATTTTGCTTGTGTTCGTGTTTTCTTGTGCCTTACTATCTTTGTCTGGTTCCCTCCTTGGTTTGATTGCACTCACCTGTGTCTCGTCACTCACCTGTGTCTGATTCTCTCGTTTGCCTTCCTTATATATAGCTGTCCATTTCCTTTTTTTTGGATCATTGTCTGTGTCTGCATGCTTTCATGTATGTGTGTTGCCTGCTGCTAGCTACCGATGGTTTGTAACGTTCCCTGTTTTGATTCTCATTGTTAAAATAAATCCTTTGTTGCTGGTCTGCATTTGGGTCCTTTTCCTGCTGCCTCATGGCAGATCCTGACAAAGGAAGCCTCCTTCAATCGCCCTCCCACTCTGAGAACATCATCTTGCAGTACTGGATCAAGCTAAAACAATGGGTGGTTATGTTTAAGATGGATTTAAGTGTCTTTTGCGTCACTCGCAACGCAACACACAACAATGGCGTCAAATCTAGAGCGACATAAGAGCGGCTGTATACTGAAATTGTGGGTTCGAGTCCCATCACAGGTGTGTAGCAGAGTGGCGCAGCGAAAGCTTGCTGGGCCCATAACCCAGAGGTCGATGGACCGAAACCATCCTCTGCTAAACCAGCAGTTTTACAGAGGATTGGTTTTGGACTGACTGTTTCTGCTGCATTAATATTTCATAGAGGAAACAATAAATCAAGTACAGGCAGATCGCAGAACACAATGTAAATAATTGTTAAATGCAGCACTAGTGAGCCTACCTGTCGAGTGAATTTGTAGCCGCAGTCTATACACTCAAACTTCCTCATGCCCTTATGCCGACGCAGATGAACACGAAGTTGCTCCCTCGCTGTTGAAGAGAAGAAAACACAAGAAGAAGCACATTAGTAAGTCCTTCATTCTGTGCTCATCCGGGCACAAAACATGTTCATTAATAATGAAAGTAACATTTTAATCAGCAAGGTATGTCTTGCCTTTGAAGGTTTTGCCACATATGTCACAACAGTGGGGGCGGCCTTCCTCATGCTTGCTGGCCTTGTGGCGGACGAGCGCACCTTTCTCTGTGAAGCGCTGCTCACAAACATCACAGCTAAATGGACGCTCACCGGTGTGTGTCCGGTTGTGTTTATCTAGACTGGCTGGTGTTAAAAAGACAATGATTAATACATTAAACAAATCTTCTTGAATGAAAGTTAGTAGCATTGACACAGAAAAAGTTAATGTCACAGTGCCTTGGGGGATGTAAACAGGAAATACATTTTTGCCGCGGATGCAGTACATTGAAAGTTGGACTACAACTTGAAACACTTTTTTTGGGGCTATATTTGTTTCCATTTTGGCAAATTGGCACCATTAAAAGTATGCCAAATTAGCTACTAGCAGCTCCTGTTGACTGTGTTTTATTCTATGCTGTACAAACAACCATCACTGGATTATTTTGATAGTGAAAAAAACTTAAAAACCCTCATGATTCTCACGCATGTGATTTCTGAGCAAATTTATAGACATTTATTCGTCAGAGACATCAGAGATAATCAGAATCAGAATCAGAAATACTTTATTAATCCCAGAAGGGAAATTGCTTTTTGATACAGTTACAATGCTCAATAAAGTTATTGAAAAAAGAATAATAAACAGTAGAAAATAGAGGATGTAGAGATGTAGAGGGAGGGTCTGAATATGGTTGGACCATGGGACGGAGCTCCTCCAGGACGAGTCTTTCCAGGGCCTTCATGATGTGGAGGTCAGTGCCACAGGTCTGTAGTCCTTGGCTCCACTGGGGCGTGGAGTCTTGGAACAGGAACTAGGCAGGAAGTCTTCCGCAGCACAGGGACCCTCTGCAGACTCAGGCTCATGCTGAAGACATGCTGCAGACTCCACAAAGCTGAGAGGCACAGGCACCGTCAGGTCCTGCAGCCTCCCCACAGTGGAGTCTCCTCAGCTCTGTCGGCACCAACAGTCAGGAAGCCCTCGATGGACGGTTGATTACAGCCAGTGTATAACAGCTGCTGTGTTCTGCAAACACAAGTATCTTTTTCATAATACACTCTAACATCGGTGCGTAGGTCGATTTGTGGGGCTCACATATCTGTCGACAAACTATATTACGAGCAGGGTATCAAATTATTAAACATGCTTTCATTATTTTTTTTTTGCCACTTCGGGGCAGTGCAACAATATGTAAATACAACGATGACATGCTATAATTTTAAAAAGTTGGACATGGACAAACACGTTGCCTATTTGCACATCCAGCAGACACAGAGTACAACAATAGCATTTATTTGCAGTGTAAGTCCAATGTTCACTCTATTTTTGCTCTTTTTTGTTCTCCACCAACTTCTGGGAGAACTGTCTCTCTCTTAAGCTGCTAAATGCTCTACAATGTTCAACAGCTGTTCACTAACTTTGTGTGCTGTTTGCCGCTTAGGTGCCGGGCAGGTAGTGCTAAGTGGATTAATCAGAGCTTTATTACTGAAAACAGCTGCTGCTGGAAAAAGGGTTAATAAGAGCGTTGACACAACAAAACAGTAAGTTTGCGGGCAGGAAAACCAAAACAATTAGCTGAAAGATGCAAAACTGCTCTGCAGAGCATTGAGTCTGGTGATAATTCTCTACAGGTTTGTTACTACAAACCACAATTTTCACATTACACATATGCTTTGACCCACTGTTAATATGAAAACATTGTGCAGCTTTAAAGTTAATGTGAAATGATTCTCAATTAAGTCTTGTCACAAGGACTGGTATCGTCTTATAAAAACAAAACTTATGAAAAACCTTCAAAATACTCAAAAATGCTTTAAAGATTGCAGGTCTTGGCACAACATGAAATAAAACACATAGCTTGTGTTTCATTCATCAACAACACTACTGCTGTAGTTAACAAAACCCTTTCCACATACAGAAAAGTACTAAATGTCATAAAACAAATTGTGTGGTTTGTAATGCATTCAATGCAAACTAAATTACAAACTGTAATTACAGTAAATACTAAAACCTGTACAGTGGTGCTGATTTCATAACTGAGGGATTACTTGACTGGTAGCCTTCATCATTATGTTATTTTTGTTTACACTCATTTTGTCTGCTTTGAGGAATATTTGCACCTAAGTATGCTCACACACCAATAATCCACCATTTTGTGTTTTAATTTAATTATTCATCTCTAGGGGGTGTAATAATAAGAATAGTTACGGCATACACACACAAAAAAGCTTTTCTATAAATAAAAAGAGTTAATGTACTGAAAGCCTTTAGTCTAGACTGTGGACAAGCCTGAAGATCTAAGACTCCCATGGCCTGGCTCTTGGGGGACATGTGATATGATTTGGAACCAGGCAATACCGTGATCAATTAAATCTTTAAATTGATTCAAACCCTCAGAGGCAGCCAGTACAAAGATGATAAAACAGGAGTAATATGATTGTGTAATTTAGCTTCTCTTAGGAGCCTACCAGCAATATTTCCTATACTTGCAGCTAGAATTGTAAACGCAGAAGGAGTTCAGTCACAAAGAGATGAAAGCATGACTTGCCTCCTCTATGTTGTTGTAAGGTAAGAGCAGTTTTATCGTAACAGTATTTCTGAACTGAAACATAGTAGAACCTGTCTCTTCACCTGCTAAAATATCAAGTTAGAATAAAAAACACAATAACATTTAAACAAGTATTTGAAGGACGTGGGAGGGGAGCCATCTGTGTAAAGCTGTTACAAAATACTTTAATTATTCTGTGAACTGCTCTTATGTGAAGAGAGGGCAACATGGGGAAGTGGTGCCATGTAACTGTGACTTGCTGTTGGAAATAAAATAATGCATGTATTTAAAGAATGTCCATCTATCCTCCATATTTCCATCTCAGCTGCATAAAAAAAATAACAAAAACGAAAGTTGAACCTGGCAGAAAGTCTTCTGGCAATGTGCTGTGCTGGCCAGTGAAGTACAAGCACACACTCCTGGTAAATAGCATGGATCTCGTATTTCTTTTGTTTATTTCTGTGCGGTGGTTTGGAGTGAGTGATGGCACACATCTATGCTCTTAGTCGTTCAACCTTGCGTGTCAGGGAAGTTGTTTTTGCTCCATTTTGTTATTCTGGTGGTCTGTTTCCTATAATTTACTGCTACTAGATATCCCATGTACACAAGATTAGATTATTAATCTCACAAATGTCTTCTAATGTGTTAATCAGGAACTTCAATCATTATTTTTAGTAGTTTATAATTCAAATGAGCTTAAAATCCTTTTTTGGACAACAAGATTTTGTAAAACAATAACACTGAAAATAGACTAAACCTAAGAAATCTGCTTTTTAACAAATCATTGGTGCTGTTTGAGGATATAATTGTATTGGAACACTTAAAATATGTATTAAATTAGAATTACACTGTTATTCAAGTAAGGTAATAAGCGATTGAATATAAGTTTCTCCAAGAAAAGACAGGAAGAGAAGCTCAAAGATCGACAGCTGAAGCTGTGTAGTCTTGAGCTGCTCTGCAGGAAACACATTTGGAAAACTGGTAAATGTGACTGTGACAGCTTGCTGGGGATTTTCTGCACTATTGTCAAAACTGCCTTGAACCTGAAAAGTTTTAAAAATACTTGATCTCTTTTAACTGACAGCTTCTTTGATATCAAGTTGTAGGAACACCGGTGTGTCCTGAAATTTTCATGTGAATGATCAGACCTGTTTTTTTTTTACAGACTGAAGTCTACATCAAGATCTACTTCTCAGTTGTGTCAGAAAATACAATGAATATTTTGACTGCACTACATCGTTTGATGTTGTGGCTTCATGTTGTGCTCTCATTATTTTGGATGTAAAATGACACAATAACTGAGGATAAATTGCAAACTGTCTGCTGAAGTTATTGGAGGGTATTTACAGACAGTGAAATCTAGGGACCAGACAAAGAACTACAGACTCCTTTTTAGATGGTCTTCTGGTGTCAAGGTCAAACAGGGATCTTTATCTGATTAAAACAATATTCCGTTTAGTTTGTAGTTAAATGCCTATGGCTTTGACAAAAGCTGCCTAAAATCTTTCTGTCCCTCCAAGTAATTGCAAGGAATTTGTTGCTCCGTATCTGAGAGTTCAGTCAGGATGCAAGTACTCTCTAAATTATTGAGGCAAAACACAGAACTGTATTTGGCTTACTCTGGAGTATGGAAACATGCAAGCCCAATTTAAGGCTGCTCAGAAATATTGTGACTGTTGACAATAACCCTTAAATTCATGTTTGTTAGTTTTTTTGCAAAACATTCCTAAATACCCCATGTCTTTAGAGACCCAGTAGTAATTTGTCACAAAATATTGCTAACAAGTATTAACAATGATAATTTGCCAAAAACACATTTATTTTGTATGTTTATATACAAATAAGCTTCTTAACATCAGCTGTCCATTGTGCTGAAGTTGATGCTGAATACACTGTAAAATACCACGTTTTAATGTAAAAGGAAGTGCTGCTCTGCAATAAACCTGACACACCGGCGCAGCTCCGCCATGTTACTGTGACAGTAGGCTTGCATCAAGAAGCACAGCATTATCTGTTATCACCTGCTACTTACATACTGTGAAAGAAAAACACCAACACTCTTACACATCTTAGGTCCCTTAAAACTCTATAATAATATAGAAAACAAAACCAGATTTTCAACAAATTCGACACCAAAAAATTAAATGTCAAAAATACATTGAGGCCCTAATTGAATGAAAGGAATAAATAAACACATACCTTGAATCTGGTGACTCAGAGGAAAAGGACTCTGGTTGACAGTTTGCAGCATTTGGTATACACTGAAGATCTCTTAACTGAGATTTTACCCTTTTATTGATTTTCACTGAAATGGAGAAATTCAGACCTACTTTTATCAAAGGTCTACATCTGTACCGCCATGACTTAGCATTGCATGGAAGAGAGTTATCTCTAAGCTGTCAAATATGGTAATGATTTGCGTTTGAAATTCAAAACATTTTCCTCTCAACAGGCAAGGAGGGGCAACGGGGGGGTAAATATAATTTGATAAAATCTTTGTTGGGCAGTTTCATCACTGTGCACTGTGTATCTTTTATGGGATCTGATTTAATAATTCAACATCTGCTGCTGTGCCTCTAAAAAGTAAGTTCATGTAGGACCTGCGTGTTTATTGTTCCCTCTCAGTGACTTCTTTGTTCTCCAGCAATTTAGTTTTATCCGTTATGATAATGACAATAAATGTGTACATGTTGTATGTGCATGTCTTTTCTGCTGCCTCTCTCCTCTGTGGCTGTGGGAGCAGACAGCTATAACTCAGTTGCCTTGCTGTGCACGCAATGGAAGCACACTTAGTGCTGCACTCCACACATGCCTGGAGTGCTGCTGGGAAGCTTAGGGAATACTTCACCTGTCTACACACACATGCACACTAGTTTTTGCCTCAGGTACTTGGCTGTGCTTTACTTGAGTTAGCACCAAGGTTACTTGACTGAATGTGTACTCAAAAGGAAACCACTTTCCAAACACAAGGTTACCGTAAGTCACATGATTGCTGCTCGATAAAAAACAAGACATGTGACTTACTGTGAAAGCAAGTTCTTCAATTTGATTTTTATTTGAACCCTTTACAGTAAGATTGTACTATCATGTGTGTGTTATTTTAGTGGAGCACATACAGTAGAATCTACTATAAATTCAGTAGAATCCACTGTATGTGCACCACTAAAACAACGCATGAAACAGACCAAGCCATCAAGGTTATCCTGTCCAAACAATACCAACCTGCTCTAACCACTGCGTCAGGGATTCACGGCTGGGGGAAGTGTCTCTGTGGGCTTAATTAATCACCACCACAAGCAGTCAGATGAATGGGCCTTCAGGCACACTTGCCAGGATTGAAAGACTTGCAGAACTTTTATCCTGTCGTTATTCTAATCACAGTGTTGTTTTATCAAGAGCCGAGACACTTTCCCTCTTCTTCACAGCAGTACAATTTTAACAACTGTGTGTTGAATGTGAGGAGTTGAAGTTATTCCACCTCAGGCTCAAATCATTCACTGTTCACTGTTCTCTCAATGTTGGTTGACTTTTTGGTTTGTTTCACTGAGCATTTTTTAAACACAGCTATGTTATTGTGGTTTGTAAAATATGCATAACTATGTATACATTAGGCTACCACATTTAGTACTGTAAATGTAAGCGGTTTTGGTTGCACATTAATTAGCCGTAGCTATAGCTTTCATCACACTGTACCTCGCCAACATGTACTATAGCTAGCTACACTCTAACAGTATCTGAGGAGAGTAATAGCTTATATTGACTTAGCACTAAGCTGCCTGAATCATAATACAATTATAATAAAAAGGAATAATAGCTCAACATTTTGTTAAATATACTTATTTAGCCTTTTTGATCAATATGTTCAATATATAACTGTTAGCTACAGCCAGTTAGCTTGCCTGCAGCTTGTCAACTATGAAACCACAACTTGTTGTTTTTCCATCTAATTTTTTATATAGATAAAACAAATTAGATATAACATGGTAAATAGTGAGTTTTAGTGCTGGTAGGCACATTTTGTTACCTTTGGACAGAGCCAGACTCGCTGTTTCCAGCTTGGTTTCCAGTCTGTATGCTAAGCTAAGTTAGCTGGTTAATGGTTGTAGCTTCAAATTTACTGTAGAGATGTGAGAGTTGGATCCATCTTCTGATCCAACATTGACATCACCTTTTAGGTGAATGAACTTGTTAGCCAACAGATGCTTGTTGACACATCCAGCTGTTACAGAGCAACATTATCATTCATTTACAGTTGTGTTTCTGTCCACCAGGTGAATGTAAGAACAATATTCACTTTATTTTAGCTCTTCTTTTGGTTGGTCTCCACCAACTCTTGAGGGAAATATATGGCTCTTTAGCTGCTAAATGCTTCACTATGTTCACCAGCTAGTTGCTTACTGTGTCTGTCTGACGTTTGGAGCAGGTAGTGTACAGTGGGTTTTAAGAGCTTTGGGTTTGTTTTTTTAAAGAAGATTTAGCAAATATAAATATTTAGTGAATGTTAGTATCACTAAATGCCTCAAGGCCATTGAAAGCTTCGTTCAGTGGTCAGACTTAGTGTTGAGGTAAATATAAACATGTCCTCGTAATAAACAGATGCTAATTTATGTTTACTGCATATTTTGTTTTTTCAGGTACAATAGTTTTGTTCATCTTCCAAAGACATTCACTTTAAGCTCTTGGCTTTTCAGAAGCAGTTCTTTTTGTTTTGGTTTATAATGTAATCCCTTCATGCTTCCATATTGTTGTCTTAGTTCTTACTTGGCTCCTATGTTAAAACAGTCTGCTCATGAATATTAACCTTCCCCAATCTGCTTAAAACACATGCATTCTGCACACACACACACACACACACACACACACACACACACACACTTAACCTTGTCTTTGCTTGCAGTGTCACTGAGGGCTCAAAACCTTTTCTCTCCTCTTTGAGGCTTCTCACTTTATGTTCATCCCTCACTGTTTCATGTCCCTGATTTGAAAAAGATCTCAGTCTTCATTTATTAGCCTAAATTCATCTTCATTGTATTCTGAAATTTGAGAGACATGTATAAATATAAAATGGCAGAAAACATCGCTATGACAAGTACAATTTATATTCATATTAAAGCAGAAATCTTTCTTATCATTCTTCCCCTACCTTGCATTTAATCTTACTCTGAAAAAGAGTATGTTTATTATGTCTGGTAGGTTGTGAATCATTCTCGATATCCTCAGTCTTTCAGTAGCCTAAAATAGTATTAATAATATTGCTTTTTTATTGTGTATTGCCTCAATAGGCTGACAGGGGACTGATGCCTTCTCTCTAATGAAATTATTATCCGATGATACCAGCACCAGGGAATTCCATTTTACTCAGTTCTTTTCAATTAGGTAAACTATACTATTATAAAGTAACATATTTTTAGGGTTTTATTATTCTTGGAACCCTCTGTTTAGAAGTATAGGTTGTATTTAATGATTCTATATTATACTGAAGCAACCCATTTTACAGCTCACTGTCTAAACTCGAACATAAAATTACATTCTCAACTTCACTGGGTTACCACCGCCAACCTCTCACCTGCACCCCCATGTTTTCACAGATCATAAATATCAATGTGCTGTTCAATAAAAGCTCTTCAATATTCAGACTGTGGCACACAGTTGAATCACTGCATAATGTCCCAACAGATACAAGGACTCAATGAAGACATTTTATTTATGGCACAAAAAATAAATGCACAGGAGACGTAATCACAGAGATTTTAGAGTTACAGGCTGCATGCCAGTGCAGTTGGGAAACTTTTAGTGTATATTTTTCAAGATGATATCGCTTTACTTTTATCTCCTTTATATACTGTATTTTATCAATAAATAAACCAGCTCTGGCTACAGCTCCCTGGCTGTGAAGCATACTCGGAAGCCTCTAAAGTGCTTTAAAAACCTCTTGGAAGCAGGACAGAATTTTTAACAGATGCCACCAGTGTTTTATGAAGTCAGAACATGAACTGAGTCCATCAACAAGGACCACAAGCAGTAATATACTGTTTGTCACACTAAATGTGAATTCTCATTGCTGTCACTGCTGCTCAGCTATGAAATGAGTCAGCACTGCACTAATTTTAAACCCTTCGGTTATCAGTCACTCACAGAAAAAGGTTCACATACTCCAAAAATGATCACACATTACTACTTGATTAATTATTAAAGGAAGCAAGCTTGTGAGTGTTACTCTAGCTATACCTGTAGGGAAATTAGTTTCAATTCCTCCTCTCTGCATAAGTAAAAGAGCAATGTAAGCTACAGAAGAGCCTACCAGCTGCTGGTAGGGACACAAATCTTTTGTTCAAGGATGCCAGAGCCTTCGTCCTATGACCTCCCAGCGTTTCTGTTGAAGGACAACCAATCTGTCTTAATAAATAACAGGCCACCCTTCACCTGCCTACGTACATTACAGCACAAGGAAAACAGCATTTATCACAGTAATTATAGTAGCGCTATTATTTTTTCACATTCTTTACATCACCTTACGCTTTGTCTTCCCGTGCTTCCTAGAGACTCCAGGGAGAGAAGAGGACGGTCAGGCAGACACATCATTCTCTGACTCGTCGCTGTTTGCTCACTGGGGTCAGGAGCTCGGTCCAGAAAACAGGCGGGTGGCACTGAAGATGTTCCAGTACTATGGATATAACGGCTACCTCAGTGATCGTCTCTCTCTAGACAGGCCAATACCAGATCTCAGGCCTGATGGGTAAGAACACAGGTAGAATGGTACTCAAACATTGTCATTTTTATAGACTATCATCCTACTCTAGATGCTAGTTGTTAATAAAGATCTATAAAGTATTTTATTTTTGAGTAAATTATTTATTTCTCTGTGGTTTTCTGAATGAAGTTAATGGAAAAACAAGACTAAGAGTCTACAACCGTGCTTGAGGCAATGTGAGGCTGTGCTTTGAGCTAAATACCAACAACAGCTCTGAGGATCATTCACTTTTCACTAATAAAGAAAGGAACTCACAAGGTGCACATTGTTGTTGCCTCTCAAACACAGAGTGGCTCTAATTGAACAAGAATAAAGAATTTACTTCCTTCTACAGCATTCAGCACTATAACCTGCTGCTGAGTTAATCACAGTATGTAGGCAAAGGAAAACTTTTGTTTGTAGTAGTCTTGATTAAGGGGTAATTTTTAGTGTACCAATATTTGTCACCCATATGGCAATCTGATGGTGGTAGAACAAAGTACATGCTTTCCATCTGCAGCATAAGGCACACGTGCATTTTCAAAGCCATGTGCCGTTATTTTTGCATTGCAGGCACTAACATCTTTACAGGGACTTGTTCACACCACACTGGGTTGGCTGTCACTTTTCAGCACACCTTGCATGTTCACATCACCAGGGTTACAAGAGCGCACAATGTGACATCGTGGTGTGAAAGTTTGCACAGTACAAAGATCTTCAGGGCATTTTCTCAACCACACATAACTAGACTCCCTTCACACCACCCATTCCCACTAATACTGGCTTTGTATGCCTTTCCAAAACTGTTCTGGGAGATACATTAATCACACATATTTCTCACACATTTCCCAAAAGTAATGCCCCAGCCATGTTATTCTGTAAATACCATAGGCTTTTGGGCCATAATGAACATGATGTGTTTACAGCTATGTGATTTTGTTGAATTTGACAGGCAGGAGAGGAAACGGGTAATGTATCACAATCCCAACATAATTCAGTTTCTACAATTAAATTAAATGGTCACATTAAGAGGATTATTATGAGGAGTTTGCCACAGATTTTCTGACCACAACCACAAATTCATAAATTTCCATTTAAACTAAAAAAGGACATTACCTGCAGCGTTAGTCATATTTTTACAGTCTGCTCTCTCTGCATTTCCTGGAAACAGGCATCAGTTTTCTCTTGGGAGAGGAGGCTGGACTCCTTATTAACACTGAAAATGTCAGCATGTGGTGGCAGAAAACAATATTCTAAAAGGGAAAGAGAGACACTTGATTGATGTCAAACCTTACCATACAACCAAATATTTATTCCTCCTGAACGGATCCCTTTTATTAGCTGCATTGCGGGTGCACCGCTATTACAGTAGCACTCTAATCGTTACATTTCCAAAAATCTGCTGGTCATGAACTGGTGCCAGTGACTACATTTGATTCATGAAAATAGGGTCCTGATGTAGTCTGCCAAGTAGCTGGGTTGGCATGAAATCTGACATTACCGTGCTTTTCAGGAATCAATGTCAAATGTATCAATTAATCCTTTAGACATGAAGCAGGTCAAAATGTTGCCTCACCAAGGGTTTGTTATTTGTCCTCCACAGGTGCAGAAACATCACTTATCCTTTAAACCTCCCGCAAGTGAGCATTGTTTTCATTTTTGTGAATGAAGCCTTGTCTGTCATCCTGCGGTCCGTTCACTCTGCTATCAGCAGGACGCCCTCCCACCTTCTCAAAGAGATAATCCTGGTGGACGACAACAGCAATAACAGTAAGTAGCATGATTTTATAATACAACAGTTGGCCAATTGTAGCTCAGAAACCATAACCAGGCTCGGCAGGCCTGTCAAGCTTTGGATTTCCTAACATGTTGAAGCAGTGTGTATGGGGCTGTAGTCAGTGGTGGAGGAAGTATTCAGATCCTTTACTTGAGTAAAAGTAGTAATACCATACTGTAAAAATACTCCACTACAAGTATCATAGATTCAAAACCTTACTTAAGTAAAATATGTAAATATTATCAGCAACTACTTAACTGATCAAAAGTAATCATTATGCAGAAAAATGGTCCCTGTCAGTGTTTTACTAATATATATGATGTCTTTGGATTAACATTACTGTTGCATTAATGTGTATGTTGCATTTTACAGCTGTTTTTGCATTTTCCACCTAATCCAATGGGTTTTTAAAAATGATGATGATGATGATTATTATTATTGTTATTAAATGTGACACCATTATCATTGTAAACTTTATATGTGAGAATGCACGACGTGCATAGCAACAGTAGCTAAGGGGAAGCAGAGATTAGCAAACATGCTAACAACCATTTTAGAAAGTAGCTTTAACAGCTCTGTGTTAAAAAAAGGCGGGAGTTTACATATCATTGCCTCATGTGTAGAGAAATCTGTATCTGGGATATTTCCTGCACCTCTGGTGGCCTCCAGACTCCTTTAATGTTTTTAATTGGGGGCTGTGTTCACTGGATTTAACCAACAGATGAATTACACTAATTAGCTGCAAAGCCTGGAAACTTGCCCCGAAGCAGATAACAATCCAGCAAGGTGATGAAGTGTTTGTAGGCCTACATATCTTGTCTGCATTTGCAACCCTAATTCTTACATCGGCATGCACTGGCTGTAGTGTAAACAGTGTTGGGTCGAAAAGAAATCCAGTATATGCTGACAATGTGTAGCTGCTGAGCTCTGTTCACTTGTTATTACTGAGATGACTGATGAGATGTCTGAGATCACTGATAGGTGGCTTTAGTTTGCCGTGCAAGAAGCAAGAAATAGATGAAGTCATCTGCAATAAGTGGGCCTATAATTTACAGTGTGAGAATTAACTACATTACAAAGGCAGAAAGCAGGCTATAAAAAGGTAATGATACTGTGCCAAGGTCATTTATAGGCAATACACTTTTAAATAGGCTGTGCTGCTTGTAACAAGGACTAAGACAGCCATTATGGGCAATTGACATGGGAAATACTGGCATTGGGAAGAATATGTCAATAATGCAAAACATGGCCTGTAGACTTCTGGGATAGAATATGTAGATCACTGTGGTATTTCTTGGTAACCTATCTCAACATGCTGGGGTAGGAATGATCACTCTCCCTCATGCTATTCTTGACCATAATGTGCAGAATGTCCCATAATGTGAATGTAACCATTGAGTCTGTTTGCTTATTTATTTAGTATATCTTCCTTTTTACTGATGCTTCATGCTGTTGCACTTTCACTTTTGCTGCTGGTACACTTTAATTTTACCCACCGTGGAATTATTTTATTTTATCTTATTTTAAAGTTTAATATATCCAGTGACCCATTAAAAAAATATATAAAGTTTTCTTCCACTCTTCTTAGCAGGTTATTGTATTATCACGTCATATCCAATAAAAATTGAGAGATAGGAAACAGTCACCTTTTGCTCCTTCAGGGATCCGAGTCACTCGTTGACATTTTGCTGTCATAATCACCATGACTGTGAATCTTATCTGTGCTAAATGTCGTTAGCCTGTTGACCCGAGATGCTGCTGAGATTGTTGAAGGGGTCATCATCCACAGCTAACCTCCCAGGCATCCACAGCTTTACATTAGTCATCCGCCACTGTCACAGCTCACCTCCGAGAGGCATTAGCATGCAGGAGAAAGTGGAGCTATCAAGGGAGAGAAGGGCAAATTGACCTAGCTGATTCCTCCTTAATTGGATAATGTCCCAATCTGTGGCCTGAGAAAGGCTCGTCTGCGTAAGAGTGGGGTTTTGAGAAGGGCCCCCTTACTAGACAGGCTGTCAGAGGACTTCCATATGTTAACTTAAATGATAATACCAAGGAGTCTTGTATATGTGAGGGTGGAGGGTTTTGTGATAAGCAGCTAATTTCAAGGGAAATGTAAACAGCAGAAACAATTTAATGCCTTTATCCAAACCTCTGTCTGTTTCCCATGGTGTCTCCGCCTGATCACTTTGTTGTCAGGGACTTTTTGAGTCTGAGTCATCTCATCTGTGAAGGTGAGGGAGCCCTTTAGGTGCCCATTAGAGAGATTTGAATATCTTTATTGGTTAAATAATGATATAACGATGTTGATTTCTCTGGAATAGGGCTGAAACTAACAAATACTCTGAATTAATTTGGTTTACAAAATGTCAGATAACAGGGGAAAATGTCACTCACAGCACAAGGTGTCTTCAAATAGTTTATTCTTTTCTCTTTGAATCTGGAAGATATTCAGCAAATATTCACATTTGAGAATCAGAAATCAGTTATTGTTTAGCTTTTTTGCTTGAAGATGGCAATTAATGATGAAGTCATTATCAAAGTTGTTGCCAATTATTTTCTGCTGATCAACAAATGGATAAGTCCATCACTTGTTTCAGCTGTTTAAAATTTAAATTGATTTCTTTTGAAAGAGACCAGTGTATAAAGTGGATTCAGACAAAGTGTGGTGTCAATGTGTTGCTGACCAGATCCTCTGTACACTGATGTTAATCTCTGAATGGTATGAAGTAATGAGGATTCAGTCAATGATGCAGGTGCCCAGAGAACTTCCAACAACTGTTTGAAACCAGTTGGAAATCCAGCAAGGAGTTGCTGCCGCTCAATCCAATGAAAGCTGGAGGGCACACAAAAGCTGGGACAAGCAGAGTTTACAGTATGTCCTGCCAACTATAAAATACAATCAGTGCACATTTGTGCTGGAACTTTAGCAACATGTGTTCAAAATGTTTTTTAAAAACTGCCAGGGCCAAAACCTGGATTTGGATTCAAGACTGGTGAAATTGTGGAGGATGAGCAAGTATCCGTTGGATATTTTAACACCTGCAGAGTTGTGTAGTGAGAAATTGCCAAGTGGTGTCGTGCAAACTAAACAGCAACTGTAACCATGCCGATGTGCCATCTGCTGTCTATGCAGTAATACCTGTATGGTGATATAGTGTTTGAACATGCATGAAGAGAACATGCAGTATGCGAGGCTTAGACAGACAAGTTCAGGCATACATTAAAATACAGCAGCAACAGGTTATAGATCAAAGGAAACTATTACTATAATCCCAACTTCATAGTATGACACTGTTACAATTCAATTCCCTGCACAATAAAAAAATAAAGCTGGACAGAAGGAGTTTTAGCCTTCATAGTGTGTTGTTGTGAAGGCAGTAGCCATATTCAGGTAGTTATACAGTATCATATACTTTTATTTTGTTATATTATACCGAGGATAGGATGGAGGTGCCTACGGCTCAGCATTAGCTTTTTATCTTCTGAGAAGAGACTGTTTTCTTGTTACATTTTGAATAAGTTACTAGATTTACTGCTTGGCTGCGCAGTGATGTTAGAAACCTGTTTTCTTGTTGTTCCAGTCCAACTCCATCCAAAAGCCCATTGCTTTCCAGCAGAGCTTCAGCAGGATATCAGTCCTGAAAGATTAATGACTGATGATCAGCCATTCCTGATGTAATGACCTGTGCTTTATTATGATTTGTTATGAGGCAAAACACATCATTATTCTTATTTACATATTTTCAATTCACACACACACACACACACACATCAGAATGTCTTAATTATTGATGGATTAAAAATAATTAAATATACAGTAATCTGGTGGAATGTCACCAGCAGCTGCTCGCATGAGTAACTGTAGTATTTTTCCTTGAGCCAGAATTAAGAGCCCAAAACGAAGACATTTTTCTACTACATATGCTAAAGTGAGTGTTTCTTGATCCAGAGTCCCTCTGCTTTAAGTTATGGATATCTAATCAAGGGCATATTTACACCTGGGACGTCTGCCAATTGCAATTAACCAGGAAGGGTAGAAAAAACAACCTCAGCTGGCTCATCTGAATGGGATACTATCATATTTAACATAAATGTACCATAGAAGTTAATGTTGTATGTGATTTGTATAGTGTGAGATTTACTCTGCTCCAGACTTGTGTGGTGTGAAATAGTAGCAGTTCTTTGAATGTCAAGGACCAGCACCATCCACTGAATTGATAAGTGAAACACTCAGACATCTCGGACTCAGATTTTTTTAAATAACATTTTTGTATTTATTTCCCCAGTAGTCAGCTCTTACACAAGGAAGAGTTTAGACAAATTGAGGTAATCAACAAAATTCAAGAGTTGTCAAATGTCCGGGATGTTTTGGGTAAGGTAAAAATATACTTTTCTATGAAGCAAGATTTTCCCCATTTTGTTTGTATTGTGCTCGTGATCAAGGACACTCATGCACACGTGTGAGCATGCAAGCAACATAATTGTTGCATTATAATAATGGTTCTAGATTCACGCTATTCCATTGATCAACAACTGGTGACCATACTGCGCGAAGAAGCAAAACACAAACAAAGGCAATGAAGCTGCAAGCTAGCAGACATGGACGTAAACGATGCACAAATTCAAATGTTCTATAAAGAAGGAAATGCAGTGAACACTCTAGTTAGGCCCGAAGGATTCATGTATGTCATTCATGAATGTAAGCATAACTCTATCAACAAGAAAACAACACAGGACAAAGGGCTTTAACATCTTCTTTGACATGAAAAGTCATAAAGGTAGTAATTTAGTAATGTATTGACTCATGGCTCATTCATAATGGCCACATACGATTTAGATTTAGATTTTTCTCACATTCAGAAAAACAATATATACACCATCAAAATTTGAGGGTTCACTTTTTATTAAATCAAAATACCATAGGCAGTTTATCTATATATACGGTACATACCTGTATGTTACACACAGTACAGAATGTCTCCTCTGTCAGTACTGTTGTTGTGCATTGCTGTAAATTAGGAGAAAAATAATAGACAAGAAATTGTTAGTCCTGATATTTCACATATGTGTGAATATAATTGCTGCTTTCCCAACTTTTGGAGGGATTGCTGATGAAAAAATATGCATTTTATATTGAAATTCACTGTTGTAGGTGCATTGATTGATATGCTGTCAGACAATTAGGTGCCAGCATTACTAACTAATTACTCACTAATCATTAATTAATCACAAAAAAACAAAAACCTTTGTTGTTGTTGTTTGCAAAGTGGGAGAAAATGAGGCTGCTAAAAATATAAATCACCGTTCACATTCAAATGATCAGAGCTAAAGCAGGTTCATAGGTCACTATGCCAAGTGTGAGGAGGGACTGTACAGAGTCTTTAAGTGTTTGGAAAAAAGATTGCTGCTTTTATTATATTTTCTGCATTTGGCCTTTTCAGTAACCGTCCACAAACAGCCACTGTCTTTATAAACTTCATGATCATACAAACTACCTCTCTAGCAAAACCTTTTTCCAGTTTTGTTGGGGTTTTTTTTTTCCGACTTTATAAAACCGCCTCACCCTGCCTCTGAAGAAGCCAGACACAGCATGAGTTCACGGAGGCCGCTTTCTGTCTGCTTGCAACTGCTCCCAATTCTCTTTAAACTCAAAAAGCACCGGCGGTTAAAAGTGAAATAGTGAGAACACAGCCAAAGGTGATTTTTACAAGGGAAGATGAAACACGGTGCTGATTAAAGTCCCCCCCCCAGCTTTATTTGGTTGATAGTATAGTATAGGGGGGTGATATATTGTGGTTTTGCTCAAAGTTTTTTTTTAAAGAAATGATGATCAGCCAAAGTGTTTGTTTTTCATTTTTCAAGTTGAATCAAAGTTGGAACTTCTAAATACATTGACGTAATTTATTGTATTTTTTTGAAAATTTGCAGAAATATAACTAAATCTTATAACTATAATTCTTTTTCATATAAACAGCTGTGACTTTTTTATTATGCAGGGTGTGACTTATCATACAGTATATAGATCAGATAGTAATGGAGGTAAACTTTGAAGCCAAATATTAAAATGGATGGAGTTCCTCCATCACCTCCCCTCGTGTTTTGAAAGGCATTGCAAGCGGAGTCCTCCATATTGCAATATCCCGTTATGACTGGTAAGCCCCATGGAGGTCTGCAGTGCTGGCTCAAGCTGCTGCCTCTTTGGTCCAGTGATCAAAGCAGTGAAGCTTGTACTTTTGGCCTCCTACCAATGAAATACTGCCCACCGGAGGAGGACGTGACGACGTCTTGTGGGTGGAAGTTTGCTCACAAGCAGCTCTCACTTCTACTCACCTTTGTCTTACGGGATCTTTAAAAACTCTTCAGATATTGATGTAAAATTCATATGTGTGTGTGTGATTTGTAGATGACCTAAAGGAGAAGCTGCAAGATTTTGTGTCTGAGACCAACAGCCAACGTCCAGGATTTATTAAGATGGTGCGGCATGCAAAGCAGGAGGGTCTGATCCGATCCAGAGTGAGCGGGTGGAGGGCTGCCACTGCCCCAGTTGTTGCCCTGTTTGATGCCCACGTTGAGTTCAACGTTGGCTGGTGAGTCACTCATAACAAGTGCGTCATGAGGCTAGCACAGCTCAATACTAGAGCTGGATCTTGAGTCATATCACTTTGTGTGGGTTTACAGAAAACTATTTCATTCTAAAACAAAGGATGCGGGTTGGCTCATTTTCTAGTGGCTGTATTCTGTGTCTGTGAACAAAACACTAATGTGATGTACACACGATCACAACAATCCCTAATCTGCCAGGCTTCTCATACTCCACCATCATAAGAATCTGAAAAACTTCCAAGCTTTTAATATATTTGAGCCGATGTGGTTTTAAATCTTCATTGTACGAATGTCTAACTTTAAATGTGTAAACTGTATCTGCATTCTTGATCCAGGCATGAATTTATTAAAGCAATAGTTTGACATTATGTAAATTTGCTTTCTTGTCAAAAGGTAGATGAAAAGATTCCTACCACTCTAGTATCTGTCCATTAAATATAAGGCAAAAGCATGCAGCCAGTTAACTTAGCTTAGCACAAAGACTGGAAACAGGGGGGAAACAGCTAGCCTGGCTCTGGCTGAAGATATACAATTTACACTTTATTTTACTGCAGTTTAAACAAACAACATACAGTATAACATATTAATTGGTGAACTTGAGGGGTGCAGTTATGTAAATTGCATTACCTTTATTAAGTACTAAATATAGTGCTATTTTTGAATCACTTCATAAGTGTTTGAACATAAACACATTTATTTTATCTCTTCACGTATAGAAAGAAGTTCCATCAACTTATCAGATGGGAAATTATGCTTTGTCAGATTAATATATCGGATTGACTTCATATTGAAAGTGTGAAATTGTTTTTTTTAAAGTGCCCTATTACATGACAGGCATGATGACAAAGGTAATGGAGAACGCCTGTCAAAACAAACACTCACAGTAAAATTACTTTCACTTTCCATATTTGCAGGGCTGAGCCTGTTCTGCAGAGAATTAAGGAAGACAGAACCCGCATAATCTCCCCATCATTTGATAACATCAAGTACGACACGTTTGAGATTGAAGAGTACCCGCTGTCTGCTCAGGGCTTTGACTGGGAGCTGTGGTGTCGCTACCTCAACCCTCCCAAGTCCTGGTGGCACAAGGGCAACAAGAGTGCACCAATTCAGTAAGTGAATGCAACAATGTATTGATAGCCTGAATTAAATAATGTCATATGATTAGTATTATGTTTTTTATCTGAAATGAAGTAAACAAATGTCCGCCACACTAGTAGGGTGATTTATGCAGCATTAATGAACAAATTACATGTACAAGGTCAGATTTCTCTTCTTGTCCATGCTGTCACTATAGCAACTGTGCCAAGCTAACATTACCTGCGCAGAAGACAGCAAAAGACTAACTAAAATGATCTTCATCTTCTTTAATCCCCCCAGGAGCCCGGCCCTGATTGGCTGCTTCGTGGTGGATAGGCTGTACTTTGAGGAGATTGGTTTGCTGGATGAGGGGATGGAGGTGTACGGGGGAGAAAATGTGGAACTGGGCATCAGGGTGAGTAATAATGTCACTCCTGTGGCCATAGGTCATCGTTCATCCAGGTAATGTGTGGAAAATTAACTATGATAATGACACTTGTAACCTATGGTCTTATTTTTATGTAAAATACTAAACTCATTGAAAAAGTGTCATTTGGCTGCAAGCGATGTGGTCTGTGCGTTTAAAAATAGTGTAGAGGTGGAGTGGCAGTTGGTAATAAGATGAGAAGTACAGCTTTGGCCCATGTTGGATATCCATGTGTGTTTTTGTTTTCATGAAGTGTCAGTGTTCTGCAAACTGTCAAAATGATGCTTTTGATTTTGAACTATTATTATAGTTTCATGTGGTTTATTTTTTGCCCCCTCCACACTGCAAGAAATAAAACCATTCATATATATAACCTAAAGATAGTTATTTTATACTGAGTCTAGAAATACTTGAATCAGCCAGTGAAATACCTACCATGTGTAGGTTTTGCATTGTAGAACGAGAGCTCAATCCAGGTTGCTTAAACACTAAATGTTCAACTTCTTCTACAGCCTCGTTCATTGATGCGTTTGTCACAGTTCTTGGACAATAATCTATGGCACAGAGGATTAAGCTCTATCAGGCATTGGCTACACAGGCAATACTTGTTACTAGGATCAATGCATTGTTGGCTTTGGCCTTTTCATGGGATTTGTTGACAAATATAGAATATCACCAACCTGTTCCATTAAACACATTAAAACACGCTTACATGAACAAGTAAATACAGTGGAGGATCATTTAGCATACCAAGTGTACCCAGAACACACTGTGGCATGCGTTCTCTTGTGTAGTTTTAGCTCAAATAAATAATCACTGCTAATTAATTCTGAAGTGAATGATCACCTTCATCCCTCAGTGATCCCACGGAAGCACGTGTGAGACATGTAGGTCTCCAAGTCATTGTTATTGCCAGCAGTGATGTGTGCAGAGACTGCCGACATTGTTTTTCGAGCAGATAGACGCACTGTGTCTAGTAGTTATGTTGCATTCTTCTCACAGTGCTATACTTAATTTGTACACCATCACCAGCTCTGACTTGGATGAAAATCGTTTTGGTGTGCGTTCAGTTCAGGAGTATCACAAGCAGATGGGCCAGATAAAGAACAGCCCTCCATAGGGATAGCTAATGATGGCACAATGCAGCTATCAGCCTGTTCAATAACACCAAGAAGCGGGGGACAACTCCTCCTCAGCTTCACTCTGACTACATTGCACTGTCAGAAGGAAATGGAGACAAGCTTGCAACAGGACGGCGAATGTGGAAATATCCATCCTCGCTAATGACAGAGATGCAATCACCAGTAAAGAAAGGAGATTAGTCCCATAAGTGATTTTTCTCCAAAATTTACATGCTTTTAGAATTCCTGGGCCTGATAATAGCCCCACGGATTGCTTGATAGCTGGAGACATTGATGTTTTTATCACATATTATTAACCAGGGCCCTAGCCCCATGTATAAACAGTTTGATGAATCATTTTGGTTCACTGCTCTGTATCTTAATCTCTTACACTCCGTGTTGTTTACTTGCTTGGTTATGTTGGACTGAAGGAACTCGCCCTTGCCTGGAGGTAGTTTAGAGTTCAATAATGCTTTTGAAACAGAGGGTGACACAGTGAGCTGAGGGCTACAAGACCAGGGGACCCTGGCTTGGACCCCAGATTAGCTGTCCCAAAAAGCCCCAGTAGGGTTTGTTTGTCTGTTTGCTTCTCTGCAGCGTATTGGTCATGCCTCTAGACCACCTGCCAGCACACAGACTGGCTGCTGACGGATCCTCAGAGACATACTCAAACCAGGCCAACAGCTACAGGCTTTGGCTGAGGCTTGAAAGGGATGTCCTGGGTAGTGTGAGGGCGAAATGAACCGCTGCTCACATTTGGTCACAAAGTGGAAGCTGAATATTTCTGCATAATGACACAGAGGTTTTATTTATTTTATGTGTCTGTATCATTAAAACATCCTTATCTTTGACTGTAGTGTGTGTTTTGTTGCGCACAACTTTTACTTTGAAGTTTAAACATCAGCACATCCAGTGTGATTTTTCCTGTTTTTACTGATCTTCATAAATTCTTGCCGCTATATATTTTCTACTTTCTACTACTGTTCTAACTTCCAGTCTGGGGAGGTCAGACAAAATATTTGGCTAATGCTTTTTTCCCCCAAAGATGTCATTCGCAATTTCAAACTAGTGCTTTAAGACTGAAAAACATCCACATTTACATCTGTCTGAAGAGCCGTGATCAACCCACATATCCATGGTTTCACCTCATTAGGTTTTAGTCCTGAGCATTTATCCAAAAGAGACACTGTGAATGCAGGGAAGTTATGATGACGCCATCTGCGGCAAAACATTTCTGAAAGATAAACCTGGGAAGCGTAGTCCTTGTTCACTATAAAACACAATTCCGAGTTAGACCCACTACAAAACTGTGGCCTGT
The DNA here is from genome assembly GCA_036023655.1 of Nannoperca australis. NCBI lineage: Eukaryota > Metazoa > Chordata > Actinopteri > Centrarchiformes > Percichthyidae > Nannoperca > Nannoperca australis. The sequence goes on along the minus strand of JAVQJD010064692.1, from coordinate 9,615 downwards.
CACAGCTGTCTTACAGTGCAGTCTGTGTTTTAGCTTCAAGTCACAATGTGTTGATTTGTGTTTTTTTGATGATGGATCTGCAGCAAGCCTAAGATATTGGTTTTTTTTTAAGATTTGTTTTGGTGATCCTTCAACCCAGACCTGTACGGCAGAATACACAGCAAATTGGACAGGACCCTGAAACACAATTATAATACAAATGATTTCCCAAAACACCTGTGAATACTGGGTATTGCGCCAATGATGCCAGCCTGGAAGAATGCATCACAAAAAGACCAAAGCAGACATCATCACTCTCATACAGTGCCAGGAAGGTTGTGTTGAGAAATGAGGATCATTGAGGGCTATAAAAAACAATTATGAGGCGGGCTTTATGCACAGTATTTATGGAAGTGGCAATAAAACACCATTACTGTCAAAATAATGATTTACACATTACATTTTATCCAAATATTTGGCATGCAATTCATATTCAATATAAACAAATGTGTAGTATTATCTTTATGAGCATTATAAATAGCAATGTGCAAGGCACAGATAACACATAGAATAAATACCAAGTCCTGCTATAATATTTTAAAATACATTTTATTGTCATTGATCAGACTTTGGCAGCTTGCACAATGTGATCAACTACCAATTAAAACACAATTCATTCACTCTTTAGTTCTGAATAAGTTATATCTGCTGCACTTTTTAAATTTGATAGAAAGTGTTATATATATGTATGAGGAAGGCATATACGGACGATTGAAGTAAATATATAAATATGCTGAATCTATTTGTGTTAGCTTTGGGTTCATTTAACTTTAGCCTCAACAATATTTTTGTCTTAATTACAGAATATTGTTTATAATAACTTTATTTGTAAAGTGAAAGAAACTAAAGGAGAAGATATGACCATATTCTCTCAGCGCTAACAGTAACCGTGAATAAATGTACATGAACAGGAAAGCTGCATTAAATTGTGCGTTAGTTATTCACTTACATTTGAAAGGTACTTTCTTTCAAGACTGTATAATCATACAGGATGAATAACAAAAGTTGTACCATCACGACTCTGTATTTGTAGAACAGCAATGATTGAGTTTCATGACCCCTCTGTTGCTGAAAATCCATTGAACCCCACTGCGTAATCTCAAATCAACAGGACAATCAATGGGAAAGTCTTTTGTCTGTCAGAGGTAATGTGAACAGTAATGTAGTCCCATAAGAAATACCATAGCTTCATGCAATATCAAATCTGCAAAATTGACTAGAAGTGCTATCTGAGCCATAATTAAATCATCAGTGACAATGGTCAGTTAGTATGGTTTAAACACCAGTCACCTCCCATACCTCTGGTGAGCTTCATTACTCTGGCTCATTTGTTGTAGAATTGATTTCAATTTTATTTTAATTACACTGCAAGGCATTACATGGCAGAGCTCCAGAGTGCATCACTGAACTTGTAAATAAACTTCTAAAGTGCCCTTCATTCGATCTAAAAAATGATATCCTATAGTCACAAAATGCTTCTTGAGTTGATTGATTTATTGAAAAAACTGAAGTCAGCGTCAGCGGTGGGAATAATTTCACCAGTGTGGAGAAAAGTTAAGACAAGGCTCGTAAGGCTGAACAAGAACTACGCTTCCCAGGTTTAACAACAAGCCTCATCCAACACAAGGGAAAGCAAACAGACTTGTTTTCATGGCGCAGGAGGGTCGTAATATATATGTAGGATGACTTTGGGAGGGTAAACACAGTGAGACTATAGCAGAGTGGATGAGTTGTGGCAGCAGAGTTTTTCAAGACACCCTCTGGATGGGAGATAGCACAGAGTGAATACTAAAGCTTGAACACGGATCCCCATGGAGAGGGTGGATCGGATTTGACAGATCTGGTAGATGGAGGACGTGCTGGATCAAGTTTTGGTGGCTGGGTGGGCTTTGTGCAATATTAACCACTTTTTCATGCTTCTTTCTGAGCTTTTATTCATGGTTTCATTCTTGCCTGCATAAACTAACATTTACTGTACTGTGTATTGTGATATGAAAATGGATATGCCTTGATTTACATATTCATCACCTCAAATAAACATCAAGGCCACATACTCTGCAAAACTCACACAGCTCCGGGTGTTTGTTAGTTCCAAATTTAACTCTTTGTTATCACGAACAAAGTGTTTTCATAAGAATTCTTTATGAGCTACATATTGGAAAGATCTCTAATGGTTGTAAGTATAAAGTGTAGGTAGAGAACTTGCTTGATTATTGTGTGAAGAATTTGTGTGTAATATTCGAACATGTTTGAGTGTTTATTTTATCTCAGATTCACCCTTTTTATGCTGATGATAACAATTGTGAGGAGGAAGGAAACTGTTGACAATAAAGAATATATCAAGTCCCTTTTCAAAAACATATTTTTGTTCCCAGTGGGTTCAGTTTTACGTCAACACAGCAAAACTGTGCTTGTCGGAGTTCAGACGGCAGGCTTGTTTTTTGTAATAAGCGCCTCTCAACTGGTTGCAACTGGTGGGATTTGCCCAGTACAGACGTGCCAAGAGATACTTGTCATTAAGACTGAGGAATTAAATTCTTTATAGTGTTGCTTCTGGAGGTAGAATCAGTACAGTAAGAAGAACACACTACTCTTTTGTGAAGTTTTAGGGTAGAATAAGACTAGTGGATATAAATGTACAATATCAGATCTTAAAATGAACATCTCAGATCATTTATTGCTCATTTAATAGATATTGTTTTAAATGAATCAATCCCAGCCAAGGAATGTCTGATTTTATTATTTCTTTATGTTAACAAAGACTTTATGCTTAAATATGGATTACAGCTATTTAACACATTGTTGGTTGCCTTTAACTATATAGTAAGTAGTAATCCAGCAAGAATCAGATTTGTAAAGATATGATAAAAATAGGAAGATGACAATGAGAATGAGGCTAACATCTACCCTGGATAATTAGATAACACAAACAACTAATCTCAAGAAATTCATCAGTATCTCTAGCCTTTTTGAAAACTCCATGTTTTTAGTTAGATGGGATGTGATGGTAAGTGGCACATTAATAATGCAGGACTATAACTCTTCACAGCTGTCTGCATGAATTACTAAAGTCCTGTCTCCTGTCTACAAATTACATTTATATGTATTTATTCTTCATTAGCAATTTATGTTTAAGGGCAACATTCAGAGCCAACTGAGGGTCAGCGAAAATAAAAATGGATGGTGAATGGAAATGTGGAACATTTACACTCAACACTGGCAGCCTGGCTTCATTTCCCACATCAATTTAACAATCAGAGTTTATTATTTATTATAATAATTATAATAACATTTATTTAATCAGAAAACCAAGCTTTCATTCACAGTAGAAATAAATTATCAAAATAAGTTGTACAATTAAAACATAAAATTATATAAAAACATATATACAACACAGAACACAAGACAAAAACAAAGAAAACGACTGAGTTCAGTTGATATTAAGAAAAACAGGAGCATTCATTCTATAAAACATTGTATAATGGAAGTTTAAACTGGTCTAAGGTTAATATTATATATACTTACAGCAGTCAGAAATAAGCAAATACATAAAGCTATTATGTACAATCATGTAGGAGGAAGAAGAATAGTCATATATATACACAACATACAATGTCTACAGGTCAAAATACTGCTGAGCAAGGTTACCAAAAATGCAAGAATGTGTTCCTGTAATAAATATTTTCAGGGTAGTGCAATAAGTATTTTATTTGTACTTTATATACATACAGTAGGTGGTTGTGTACATGCATATACATGGCAATATACAACCTGTTTAGTTTGACATGAATCGATAATAAGTAAATGTTGATTTGTATATTAAACTGTAATACATATAATTTGTAACTACATGTTTTGTTGTTCTCGCATGTAAAATGTAACTGTTCATCAGAGCAATGTGGAAAGAATCTGTTCTTCTGTACAATTGTTTTGGCGTTAAGGGGCAGCTGTTGATCAGGAGGTCAAGCAGGTCATCCACTTATCACAGGGCTGGCGATTCGATCTCCTCCTCCTCCTGTTCACATGTCGAGTTGTCCTTGGGCAAGACACAAAAGCCCAAATTGTTCCCGATGGTTGGCCTGCTCCCTGCGTGGTAGCTTGTTGCCATTGGTGTGTGAGTGTGTCCCCCCATGAATGAATAAATGAGGAGCAAAAATCCTTTTTAAGCGCTTTGGATAAAAGCACTATATAAATGTAGCCATTTAGAGGGACTGACAGACCCAAAACCAGCACATGACAAGTAGTATGACTCTACAGAGAACAAAGCAACAGGACCAGTATAAGTAGAGAAGTGGTTAACGAGGGAATCAAGGGCAGGTGAACACTGTGGAGCAGGTGTGGATAATCAAAGAGACATGAAGGCAGGAACTGAATATACAAGACAGGTAAGAATTTCAAAATAAAACAGGAACGACAGACAAAGTCTAGTGGAATTTAACACTTCTATTCAAACATGAGACCATTGTGTAAACTTGGGAAAAATTCACAAATTGCGTGTGCACGTCTAGATTTGGCAACAAATGTTTTCAAAGTTAGAAAACCTCTTCTTCCATGTTAGAAATACATCACTTGTGTCACGTGTGTACCCTCGTAACTGTGTTTATGGAGCCTGAAGGACAGTGGTGGAGATGTATTGTGTCGATTTAGGATTGTCTACTTCAGCGTTTCTGTGGAGAGGATGGGAAATGTACTCCGCTTTTGAGACAGCAGACAGTGCGAGTTGATACACATACATTGGAAACTCTATGCCAATTGTCTGCACTGCTTCAACTCTGTCCTCTGGGCGGCAAAAGAGGAAGCTCAGCTTTACCTTAAAAGTCAGACTGTTCTTTGATGTGAAGGGGGTTTATTATCACAACATACTGAGGAAATGTGGAATGAATGCAGTGGGAAATATTAGGCTGTTTTTTAAAGCCAGTTATGGTTTCTGGGGGGACAGGAGATGTGGTGCAGGGAGATAAGAGCAGATAGCTTCAGATACACAGACGAGTATAAAATGAAAGAGAAAATTCCTAAAGCAGCATAGTAAATCACAGCAATATATGGTCAAAAGGTTCCTCAGGTTCTGCTCTTCTTGTCAGGAGGCTGTTGAAGTATGTGTTTTCTTTGTTGTTCCAGTTTTTTTCAAGTTTGTTATCATCGACAAGGTGTAACCCCCTTAGAAACTAAATCAGGATGCTTGTAAGATCATTGCTACAAGTCTTCCACTAAATTAAAAAGACATATTTTTTTGGTCATATAAGCATCAGCTTTTTAGCCTCCAGTCTGCAACCCACCTTTCAGTAGAATTATTTATTGTTTTGAGTGCAATTGAAAAAATAATGTAGTGTATTTTATTTTGTCTCGTCCTAAAGCCACTGACCTGGTTTTAGATAGTGACTGAGCAAACTGGTAGAAAAAAAAACATTTTTGAACCCTTTTCTTTTGTCCTTTTCCTTGTGGTATCCTGTTAAAAAGTCTATTCTGCCCTGCTTCTATAATATCCATACATCTAATGGCATTCAAATGCCTGCCAGCTTTCATTAAAGAGCATGATAATTATCATGAAAATGCCCCCTACCTCATCATATCCCTACCTCCAGCTTGCAGTGATGACTCATGGCATGACTGATGCATGAACTCATGGTTCTCAAAATCTCAGTTGGCCCAGCTTGAAATGAGACCATATCATCTTTTTTAAATCTTTTGGTGTCTCGAGTACATTCACCAGCCTGATAGAGACACATCATCCCATAGTGCCCCACCAGGGAAGGATTGAAAACATATATATCCCTCTTACAATTACTTACAAATAGGGACTGTAAAATACTTTTCATTCATAATTTAATTTGATGACTTAATGACAAAAAGACTAACAGACACACACACACACACACACACACACACATATATATATATATATATATATATATATATATATATATATAGAGAGAGAGAGAGAGAGAGAGAGAGAGAGAGAGAGAGAGAGAGAGAGAGCGCTTGGTAATATGTTAATAATGGGATAATATAATTTTGTAACCAGGTAATAACTGGGCAGAAATGTGGCAAATGAGGGAATCTAAGGAGGGAATTACCATGTAACTTAATTTCATTAGGCTTTAATTTAATCGGGTAAAAATATCCCATAGTAATAAATGGGGTGTCTCATTAATAGTATGGTAATGAGGGGGTAACAACTGATTGTTCAATAAGCTCCACCTCCTTTAGTTACTTTTGATATGCCTGTCACGCTTAATATTCTCGCATGCATTATTTTGCAGCATAGCTAATTAACTCTTATCTCTGTGGGTTGGTTGAACACCTCGTCTCCTGCTAAGTTTTCAGCTTATTAAAATGAGAGCCTATGAAATGGGCCTTAAAAATGAACTTGTCGTTACATACTGATATCATGTTAAAAGACTGATGCTAAAACTTCATGTTCCATGTAAAAGGTCAGCACATCGTTATTGTATTGCAACGAAGTCAGCTGGTTGTAGTATAATAATATAAAACAGAAGGACGGAGCCTAAACTCTTGTATAGTAGCCTTAAGGATCAGCTTCACGTAACCTGTAACCCCACAACATTTTGTTAGCTAATGATATGCCAACTCTTGGCCTTAAAAGTAGCACAAGATTAGTATTGACATTCAGACACAGGCTTGCAAACTTATTTTCACAAAATATAATTACATGCAGGTACGCACACATGCTTACGAACTTTTGACAGGTTTACTACGTGTCTATGTTTTGTACACAGAGTGTCGCAAAAGAAACCGGTTATCTGCAAGGGAGAGAGGGCGGGATCTCCAGCTTCTGACCAATCAGTGTCCTTGGAATCGCTATGCACATGTTTGTCTTCTTAAAAGCTCAGTTTTTGGGTTTGGCAGCTCATAAAAACTTCTTCAGTGTTCTTTATCCTGTTTGTAGTGCATCTCACAACACAACAGCCTTTAGGCATGTTTCTGTTGTTTGTTAGCAGACCAAAATGACAAGGATGCACCTTCAAACAATACGAAGTCAATGGAGAGCGATGAATTGTTTTCCCCTCCGGTGTGGGCGGGACTTAAATGGGCTGTGTCTCTATTGCTCTTACCACAGCACCATGCACACTTCTTGAACATGTAGAGAAATCCAAACCTTCATAGACCTGCTGTGCCCGGGTACGGTTACTAAGCTGTGATTTGACAATCATAGTCAATGGTCAATTGAGCATAGTAATAATTGGGTAATATTAGTGTAAAGTGTGTTAACAGAGAGAGAGACAGAGCAGAGAACAGAGAGCAGAGAAATAGCAAACCAGAGGGGCTTTGTATTCAGCCAGTAGAACAATAGTGAGCATATGAATGAGCAGCAGAGTAATGTATGCTGCATGAGTGATTGGAGACATTTTGTGTACGTCTACGATCCTTTTTTTGGCTCTGAAAATCTTTGAATACGTAACTGACACAACTTCAAGCTGCTGCTGTTCTTAGTGAAGAAAAAAAACACAAACATGTTACAGCCACTCTTTCAAGCATGCAGGGGGTGAGTGCTTGACACTCTAAAGATATATTTTGGGTGGAGTACTTTAAGGCACAAACCAGAGGTTGCAAAAAGTCAGTGGAGTTACTAAATAGACTGACACTCCAATCATTAAGTTTTAGACTGAATTTTCTGTCATTTGATTAGACATATTCCTGTACCATAAAACTGCATCATAACTATGCTTCATATCCTCAAAGATTTGTGAAATAACCTTGTGAGTCCTCCCATCAAAATCCACTTTAAGTCACTAGACGCTCTGCTTGGTAACTGGCATCACTGCAGACAGAAAAATGAATAAGGCACTTCCACTCGCATTACATTTACATTAAAGGTATTTAGCTCTTGCTCTTATCCAAAGCAAATTATGATGAGGGCAGCAGTAAAATTAGCTTAGACTCAGGCTGATGGTGCACCAATAATAGATCTGAGCAAACACTGCTGTAATGTGAGACCGCTTCTCTGCCAGAAAACTTCTACAAAAAGGAATTAGAAGGAGAACAGCTAGATAGCGAGAAAAAATTGATGTAGACAGGAGCATATTTGCAGGAGGATATGGCAGAAAGGGGTGTGATACAAGTGGGAGCAGGGGACATGAGATATTTTTTGAGGAGATGAGTTTTTAAGTTTACAAGGGAGGGAAGTGGGAGCACCCTCCTGACTGACTTACTGTGCAGTCCGGGTGGAGTGAGGACCTGACTTTTAATAACACAAAGTAGACTCAAACCTGGACTAAAAGTGGTGATTTGATTTATTTGTACTGCAGCGTGGGTGACTGGGTGAAGTGTGATGCCACCCCTGAATGACATGGACCAAGTGTCAGAAGCTTTGTGAAACCTAACTGCAATTTTAAAACTTTCTGACAGCATGGAGGTGGAGTCTCTCCTCCAAGATCATGCCACCATCTTGGAATAAAGTGTAGCGTGATTGTTTGTTGCAAGCCGTGCTTTACGCTTCAGCAGTGCACTGGAAAACAGATTTTATGAGTCACCATGCAAATTAAATGGTTTTGATCATTTAAGGGGAGTGGAACATTAGGATTATCCAACTGTAAAAAATGATTATATTTTGAAAGGAATAACAATACAGCCATCCATAGTTATTGAAGACTGACTTCAATGTTGACAATTATGACCCATTTCTAGTGATTAATTTGGCAAAAACGCAGCAGACAATTGGTGGTTAACTGCAGGGGGTGTCATGCAGGCAAACATTTTGAGGCATTTGTTTCATTGTCTGAAAGGAAAGTTGACAGGGAAGAATGGCAGGAGAATACAAGCTGTAATTGAGTGTGTTTTTGAAAGTGCTGGCACAGTTTTTTGTGTGACTGTGCCATTTTCAGCTTGAATAAACCTCTAAAGTCCTGTGTTCTGTTGGGTTTGGAGGAATACTGCAACTGATTATTTTTTTGTCAATTAATCTGTAGTTTTTTATCCAAGCTGGCAGCACCGCTCTAGGGATGGCAATGTGAGTCAGTCCACCACTTTGGTCCAGACTTAAACATCTTATCAACTGTTGGATGGATTGCCATGAAATGTACAGTAAACTAAGTTGGTGAACATGGTAAACATTTCACCTGCTAAACATCAGTATGTTAGCATGTGAGCATGTTAGCATGCATACGTTAGCAATTAGCTCAAGGCCTCATAGAAGCCACTAGCATGGCTGTAGACTCTTAGTCTTAGTTCTTTTTTAAAAATTATTATTAATATTAATAGACTGATGTGTTCGACCAACAGTCAAAACTAATAATATAAAACAGAAAAGCTTGTTTTCTTTGCCTTTTTGCTTGAAATTCCACCAATTGACTTTGTTGGATCAGTGTGTTGATCTGTATGTTAGCATGGCTGGATTTGACGGGACACTTTGTTGTAACTGCTGTAACATATTTGTCCATGTTAAATTGCACATGAATAATAATATTAATTGGCAATCTGGAGTTTCAGTATGATGCTGGGACACAACTGCAGCTGCCACAACTAACCAGTTTCTATCGAAGCATCACATTTAAATACACTAGAATATCTACTCAGACTGAGATGTCTAGCTCAATTATATGTCCTCCTTCATAGTTT
>JAVQJD010064682.1:0-18963 GCA_036023655.1 Nannoperca australis | reverse complement strand
CACACACACACACGCACACACAGAGAGAGAGAGAGAGAGAGAGAGAGAGAGAGAGAGAGAGAGAGAGAGTCTGTGTGTGTGTGTGTGTGTGTGTGTGTGTGTGTGTGTGTCTGTGTGTGTGTGTCTGTGTGTGTGTAAAGAGATGCATAAAAAACAGCACTAGACCAACAGAAAGAAACAAAGTTGATTAATTGTTTTAAAGAGAGATATGACTTACTGGTTAGTTAAAACATCTTAAGTATTATTTAGAGCCTAAACCAGAATATCTTACCCTGAAGTTTAGATGAAGACGTTCACATGAATCTCACATGCCTGAGTTTAAACATTGAAACTAAAAACTTTGTATTTATTAATGAAACATTGTTTTGCTTGTTTGTTAACACACACACACACACACACACAGACAAAGAAAAACAACACACAACATCTCCTGTGTTTGATGTCAACAGTCATCTGTCACCATGACAACTTTGGGTCAGAACCCAGCAGCACTGCCATCATCATTAAGGACAAAGAAGGGGGGGAAGTGTGTGTGTGTGTGTGTGTGTGTGCTGTATGCAGAAAGGTGGGTTGAATAAAATGAATGCTATTGTCCCAGGGAATAAACTGAGTGCTCTCTCTTACCTTGTCTCAAACACACACAGGCACACACACATTTTAGAGTGCTGCAGTGTTGTGGTACAGTAAGTATGTGTTGTATACAGCTGATGGAAGCCAGAGGCAGAAGTCAAGGAAGAGAGAGAAATGAAAACACAGAGAGTGAGAGAGAGACAGTGAGATACTGGAAGAGAGAGATTGAGTGGATTAAGATTGATGGAAAAGAAAACTGCAGCTGAAAGACAAGATAATTTTTCTCATTTTTCAGTCGGTGGTCAGAGGGAGAGACAAGGACAGAGAGAGAGAGAGGTGTGAAGAGGTGGAGCGTGACAGAGTGACAGAGAGGAAGAGGAGGACAGCAGGAGATAAGACAGAATGTAAGAGTGAAGGAGGAAAATGGAGGAGAGGACAGGAAAGGGTACACTGTAACACGTTATGCACAGATGACTTTGCCAACAGAGGCACGGCTGAAATGTGTGTGTGTGTGTGTGTGAGTGTGTGAGAGAGAGAGAGAGAAAGAGAGCATGTGTGTATGTTTGAACTTCTAGTCTGATGAAAACCAAAAGTTTAAAACATTTCAAGCAAGAACGGCTTTTGCAAAGTACAAAAATAAATATGTTTGGGTTCGGTTTAGATTAGGGAAGAACTTCATACGGACAGAAGTACATGGGTGTGTGTGTGTGTGTGTGTTTGTTGACTTTATAGCAACTATGGTTACGTTCACCTGCCCACCAATTATCTAATAATGTATATATTTATAATATATAAAAACTCCGACATTGTAACACAGGTTGGAGAGGTGTCTTTTCTGGACTGTGCTAAAACAAGTGTATCGATGGGATGCTTTTATAAGAAACATCTTAAAAATTGGATAAATGTCTTACGCTGAGTTGCCCCTAGTTTGATCAGTATATACATGTAAATGCAGCCATTGACATACAGTCATTTTTATGGTTGTGTTTTTAATGACAATTCTGTAAATTCAAAACCCAGAAAGATGTCATTTGTCTGTCTTACTTTGTCTTGAGAGTCACATCGTTGGCAGTGGCAGGTAAAATGGTACTGGTCCTCCAGCTGTCTCCGTCGATCTTCAGTCAATGACAGTGTCTCGATGTAACTTATAGTTAACTGAAAACAGAGGCGACAGTTTAGTTTGAGATGTAACTTATTTGTTTATGTTTGATTTTGCTATATTATTATTACTTGTTTTTAAAGGTAAATGCAAATCAGTGCAGGAAGATAAATTATTTGGAATTTAAACTATGTAGATTGAGTATGGTGGAAAGAGACACTGTGGGAGTAAACTGTGTGTGTATGTGTGTGTGTGTGTGTGTGTGTGTGTGTATCTTCCAGATGGCACGGATGCACCTCATTACATATAGTCAGGAGAGATGGTGAAGTATGGAAAATTAGGGAAGATACTGCCAAGTCCTCCTGCTTGTGTTGCAGTGATATTTCACTTGGCGACAATTCTAAATACTTTCATGACATTAAGTTAATTGCACGACCATCATCATTTATTACTTATAAAATAAAACTCAGACAATAACCACAGAGATGTTACGTTCAAAATAGTGTCAGATTGTGTATTACTCAAAACAGCCTCAGGCATTGGCTCCTCCATCAAAACAAAAGCAAATAAAAAACATTCAATAACTATTGCTTAAGAACGTGAACATGAAAGCAGAGGCAACATCACAGTCGATAAAACAGGAGTCATATTCCTTGTTGTTTATGTTGTGAAGACGCAGTGTGAGTATTCTTTCTTGCTCATACCTCCTCTCCAGAGTTGATATCCCGAACAGCTCTTAGCTGCAGTTTTGTTCCCTCAAACACCATCACACAGTTTGGCCTACAGTCATGGTTTAGCAGAGATAAACTGGGAGAGAGAGCAAACAAGATGATGGGGGGGGGCAGAAGAGGGAAGGTAAAAGAGAAAGAGAGGAGAAGAGATGACGCAAAGACAACAGGGTAGAGAGAAAGAGGAGAAATAGAGTGGGGGAAAGAGAGAAAGGAGAGAGAAATGTATCTGTGATTAAATGTTTAACTCTCAAACCTATCAAAGCTGGCGTGTGTGTGTGTCTCCCTAAACCATGCTAACTGGCAGCTCCTCGTCATTTAAAGTGTTCCCTCTTTATCATAGTACATCTGCAGCACACCGAATAAGTGAAAAAGACAGAGAGCACAAGGTTGAGACAAATTGTAACTCATGACACAGATCGAGCCTCGTCCTGCTGCCACACGTCCAACACCAACTGTTATTTGTACCAACATATTCATTATAGAAAGAAAACACATGTCGACTGACTCATCTCCCTCAAGATTACCATCCATCTATCAGCCAGTTTAGTGTGACAGCTGCGGGACAGTACTGTGTGCAAGGTGCTGTGAGGGCGTTGAATATCGTCTGACTTCGCATAATGTGAATCCTCCACATGCAAGTTAAGGCTGAGTGCTGAAATGAACCAAACACTCTGACAAAAAGTTACACACACACAAACACAGATAATTCCCTGCGCAGTGTGACAAAATGAGTACTCTGCTTCTGTCATAACAAGTGTCACTCTTCATTTCTGTCTCTTTCTCAGAGACACATACACAAATAAATCCAGAATCAATGGGTACTCCACTTCTGTCACAATAAAAGCTTTTGACTCATTTCCCCAAATTTATTCTAGATACAAACAACCCTCCTACTAATCCACGCACACACTGACTAAGTGTGTCAGCATCAAAACACTGATTCCAAATACAATTGGTTTTATTGACACTTTGATTGAATGCACGGAGGACTTTTCCCCTTAAGTTTATTATGATCAGTATTAGTTTTAGCTTGGAGTACCTAATAAACAGGCAACTGAGTGTATTACTCTTATTCTTAATTGTTGTCTTATATGTAGCCTACACTGTATAAAAGAGTGAAAAACTAAGACCATGTAACTAAACTGAATAGTGCAAAGGTGTTTTACTATATTGGGAAGTCTGTACTTGATGTGCATCTTTCCTGTTCTCAGACTTACAGTTGTGAATGTAGTGATAAAAAAAAAAAAAGCAACAAAAGTATTTTAAGACCTCCCTGACCTACAAAAAAGTAATTTACTGTCACTGCACACATGGCTGGGGAAAAATACTGAAGAGGTTTGTCAGATTTTATGACCCCCTCCCTTACTGTTGTTCTCGTTGATCATATTCATAGAGCAAAACAATGGGTGCAAGAGATAAATACTGTGTGTGTGTCGAGCCTTTGTAAAACCATCAGTAACCCCCCTGGCTTTGTTCCACGGTGGAGAAGTTGCGGGTTGAATATCAACTAGAAATCAAGCCCTCCAAACGATGCTTTTATCTGATGGAGAGCAGCTCATTAGCATACTAATTAGATTAATTAACTAAACCGCATCTCACATTAACACTATCTGCTCCCGCTAACTGTTGCTATATAAAGGATAGAGAGCCAAATATCACATGGGTGTGAGAGTAGAGACAGTACAGCACTATTAATTGATATTTCACGAGAGAAAGGGTTAAATACTTCTATTCTTCTATTTGTTTGTTTCCTGCATCTTTATTTTCCAGAGGAAGATTCTGTAGGTGTGTCTTATGGCTCATGCTGCTGTGCAGAATGCTTCACTACTAAATGGCACTAAAAATTTTAACTGATTGTAGTGCAAAACTTTTACATGATACATTTCAGAACTGAGATAATGAGTTGAATCAGGCTCAGCTGCGTGCAATCAAAGTGTGACAAGAGATTTGAATACATCTGCTACAGAAGGAGTTTTACTGTTGATCAGTGGATCACAATCTGCTGTGATTCTAAGACGTAAAACAAGAAGAAAACGAGAAGAAAAAAGAGTCTAAAAATACATTTTATAGGAACCGTAAAAAGATCACTTGATTTAAAGTGAAATAACTTGAGTAATTTCATATTTTTGTTGGTTCTATGGGACAACAATTGGGATCCAGGCATACTAATTTCTCCATATTATTCTACAGATACTTCTTGACTTTATATTTTCATGGCCTTGGTTTGAGCATTATTTATTTAGTTACAGCAAAGTGTAAAAATAAAAATGCCTAGAAACAGACGGTCATGTGTTTGAAGATCAATACTTGATACCTTCGAATGGTGTGCAACGCAAAAAACATCTCTCGGTTCTTTCTTTTCATTTCAGTGTGTCTTTGTGAAGATTTAGCCGCGGCTACACATGGCTTTATGTTACTCTGAGCTGATATGAAGTACAACACTCGGGTAGATTACAACACGTGAACAAAGGTCTCGGTTATCAATCCAGCTGTGAATCATTTTGCTCAGAGAAAGAGCTCAGAGGACGGGATCATCATATTTTCAACAGGCCAATTAGCTGAGAGAGACTGAGAAGAAGACGGAGACAAGGATGAGCATAGTTGAGCCGGAGAGGAGAACGAGAAAGCCAGCAAATGAGAAACTTACAGTAGAGACAGAAAAATGAACAGAGAGGGATGGGGTGAACAGAGGTGTAGCCTCACCAGAGTAATCCCCCTCTCTTCAGCAAACCCTGCGGTTGCTAGGCAACCCAAAATATGAATAGGCAGGGGACCATCCTGCGAACGTTTTCATCATTTATGGATGAGTTACGACACAAATCGCAGACACACACTGACACAGACACACATGGTTTGGCTGAGCTTTGGTAAAGCCACTGTGACCATCTGACATCTCAACAGCGGCCAGATAAACTGGCTGAGATACCTGCAGAGTGTGTGTGTGTGTGTGTGTGTGTGTGTGTGTGTGTGTGTGTACACAAATATGTGTAGCAACTCTAACAACATGTGCAGCAACAGGCCAAATCTCATTCCATTCACCCAGGACTCAATACAAGGATTACAGTGCATAGCGCCTGGCTCTGTGAGTGTGTGTGTTTCAGTCCCACATGTCAGACAAGAATCACATATCAGTTGGAGTCCCCCCCACCACCACCCCGACGTATTCCATGAACAGCGTTATAATATTCTGTCAACATTCATTTTCAAGTTTTCGCCTCACAACAAAGATTCACTTATTTTCTTTCTCCCTTCTTCCTCGTACTTCAAAGAACTGTCAGCTAGAAAACAGCTAGAGAGGTGGGGAGGGCTTTGAAAGCGATCGGGTGACGGATGGGTGGGGTTTGTTTGGGTGCGGTGATCTGGCAGGTAACTCAAGAGCTACATTTTTAATTTTGTGGTATTTTTATTATGCAAGTGAGACAGAGAGATACACCATCTAACAAAGATAATGAGCTACATTGAAATTAATTATGCTATTAAGATGTGTATGCTTCACACATTGCCCTTTGTGTGTGTGTGTGTGTGTGTGTGTGCGCGCGTGCGAATGCATTACCCAGGATACAGCCCAACTCCAATCTCTTGCAGCTCTCCGTCACTGATGGTGAAACAATTACATGTCACCTAAAGGTGAGAAAGAACATAAAAGAAAGAAGACAAGAGAGAGAGATTATTTGTTAAATTGCTTCAGGGAGGCAACACACCTTTCATCATACGTTGGGAACATTTTTACATATCTTTGGCACCTGCAAAACCCCACCGGCACCGCAAGTGAAACATGACATGCAAGGTTTTTGCTTTGAGATGCAAAGGGATTGGATTGTGTAAAATTACCACCTGGTTATTTTTGAGCCAGAAAAATGTATTTCTATAAACTAAAAGAATAAGGGTTTTGAAATAAAATACATGTGTGCAATATTTTTCATCAGCTGAGTTAACCAAATGTTGAATTAGTAATGATCTATAGTGATTTTAAATAGAGTGAGTGAAATATTTTAGTTTCCCAAGGGCATACGGAAATGTGAAAGTGGAAAAATCTTAGAGTAAATGTTTAAAGACAGTAATCCTCAGAAATGCCACAGAAGAGACAGATGGAAGAAGATAACACTTAACAAAAAACACCAGGTAATTCCACTGGATTAGAGCTGATATGAAAGTAATTTACCACCTTCAACATGACTGTATGAGAGCTGAATGACAGGAGAAAAAAAGAGAGTAGTGGAGAGGAGGTGAAATTAAAGAGACCACTTCTAAATACAGTAACATTTTTACTAAGCACAATTTTAAAAACAACACTATAGAGAGTAAAGTGGATTTCTCTTTGGATAAACTAGTTGCATATATGAATATCATTTAAAACTATGATAACATGCATGAATTATTTTCTGTTAGACAGCGTAAATTGATGCTACTATTTCAAACTGGTTTTGCAGGTCATCAGTTATCAGTCATTGAATGTCAGACACAGCCTACGTAATTTAGTGTCTTGTCAATCTCAATCAGACTAATAAGAGGAGAGAGGGGGCTGATTTACTGGAACATAATCGTCCTTTTCATATTTGGAAACCTGCACCATTAAATAAAAAGTAGCCGGAAAATGTCCAATCTGACAACAGTGATGTCCTTCACATCAGCCTCACCTGTACTTTGTGTTTACTGCGGATTAGCATGTTAGCATGAATGCTAAACTAAGACGGTGAAAATGGTGAACATTACACTTGCTAAACATCAGCAGGTTAGCATTGTCAATGGGAGCATGTTAGCATGTTGATGTTAGCATTTAGCTCAAAGCATTGCTGTGCCTCCTAACAACCTTAGTTAGCATAACTGTGGACTCTTGGTGCTGTTCCTCTTGGCCTCTAAAAACTGCGAGACCCCTCAGTGTCCCATTTTTAGGATATTAAATTATGTTTAAATACTTTTTAATGAGCATTTTATTTTGAAATTAGCATTGCAAAGTACAACTGTATCTAAATCCTTCCAACCAGTTTAAAAATGTATCCAACATTAATAATGAAATCAAAACAAATCTTTACAATCAAATCTCACACTACTAATATTCTCAAAAACAAATAATCAGCAGTGAGTCAAGAGTATTCCCTCCTAAATCCACAAGGCACAAATAAACATCACACTCAATTTAGCTTTATCATAAATCTAAATACTGGATATGCTTTAACACTTGTGTGTATAAGCCTCCCACGATGCACCAGGGTGGTCTGCATGATTTAAAGGACACATTTCAGGAATGAATTAATGAGAGTCACAACTTTCAGGAGACAGAGGAGAGATTTCAAACGGGGGAGAGGAATGGTTTGTTTCTTTCAACTGCCAGAGTTTGAATAATAAAATGCCTGAAGAAGTTGTTTAAAAGTGAGCGAGACAGAGAGACGATGACAGGAATACAGCAGCAAACACAGTAAAACATAAAATAAGTTAACAAAGAAGTGAAATCTAAAACAAAGAAGAAAGAATTAAAAAAAACACACCAAAGTCTTTGATGTGTCAATTACTGCGCTAGTGATGGTAAATAAGTGTGTGTGTGTGTGTGTGTGTGTGTTGGTGGTCGTGGTTTCTGCCCCACGCTGGAAGAAGATGAATAATTGTAACTTTAGCAACATTAGTATTCAGACTGTCAGATAAAGAGGCAGACAGAGGCTTGCAGAGACGAAGAGGAAGGTTTCAAATGAGCCCCAGACAGATGTTCCCAATCCTACCGATATTCACACCAGAATCAAAACTCAACTCAAAATAATTCCATTGGAACCTGTAGTTTTAATTAACACCATTAGAGTCGGGCCTCTGAGCGGGTGAGGGTTTTTACTCAACTTAGCCGACATCAGAGAATGTGATTATATAGACAAACACTGCGAAACACTCACATATATACACATTTACACACACACACACACACACACACACATGAATATGATCAATCGTCCTCTCACACATGAATCGTTCTTTCTTCACCTCACACACACACACTTACAAACACATTGTTATTCAGTTGCTCTCACAGAGATCCATCATCTGTGCCATAAAGCATGCATTAAAGTGAGGGGGACAGATACATCATATAATACGGCAATAAGCTATATACGAATTGCAATACATCAAGATGGAATAACATTGAAGTGTTTCCACGTGATTTTTATGAAGTAGTTGTCACAAACAGCAGAGACACATGATGGTTAAGATGAGTGTAGACCCAACATTTCTTTATTTTTTGTGCCAAACATTAATTAAAGTAAAGCTGATTCCTTTGCTGTCATCACTAATCGATTAATTGTTTTTTCAAACACAAATGCTGAACATTCCTTCAATCAAATTTGAGGATTTGTTGCTTTTCTTTATCTTGTGTGAGAATAAAGTGAATCTCGTTGGTTTTGGGACAGTAAAAGGGAAATGGTGATCATTTATGACTAAAAGATTAAGCGATAAAATAATTCAGTCAGATTTATCGATAATGAAACTAATCGTTAGTTGTTGCCCTACATTAAATGACAGTTGATAAATGGATATGTGGTAAATGCTGTAAACACTGTATACATGATTTTATGTATATATTTGTGTTGCATGCATGTATGTTTGTGTAGCCCAAACACACACACACACACACACACACACACACGCACGTACGCACGCAACACGAACACAACATAATATCAAGCATAGTGTCACTAATTATTTTCATTATCAATAAATGTCTATAAAACATTAAAAGACAGTGATAAAACCTTTCACCTTTCAAAATTTCACATGCGTTTATAAACTTTATTACTGAACCATAGAATGAACATACTCAAATACCAAATGAAGCAAGGTAAAGAGGACGGTCAAGAAGCCAAATTCGATGACATGAGTCGACCCTACACATACACAGCAACTGGAATTAAGAAAGATCACACAAGTTCCAGAGAGAGCGAGAGCGAGAGAGCAAAGAAAACTAACTGAAATATATATATATTTTTTCCACATAATACACCTGCTTCCTGAATGAAAAGTGTTTGAGTCCCCCACAGTGTTCAACTTATTAGGAAAAGGCAGCATTGGTTAGTGACAGCAGGGATGAAGGGACAGGCGTGCAGAGAGAGAAGAAAGGATGGATTTGAGAAGGAGGGGTGTGATGAAGTACAGAGAACACTTAAACAAACAGTGATAGGGCGCTCAGCTGGGCACAGATCTCTCTCTGTCACACACACACACACACACACACACACACACACACACACACCAACTCTCTCCCAGGGTATGAAAATCAATCTAGCAGAACATCCACATCTGCAGAGCCGGCTGGTGGACGCTTTTTGCATCCCAAATACACACACACACCTTTTCTAAACAGGCCTCCCTGCTTTATGTTCCTGTCTCCTCTCTTCCTGACTCTCTACCTTATTTCCTTTCTGCCTCTTCTTGTCTGGGTGAAAGTAAAATATCTACAGATCTACAGCCGCAGAAGCTCACATAAGCAGACTTATAACGTGATCCTTTGCAGGTAGTGTCCCCACATTGTACACATGGAGTGTCAACAGACACCTTACACCGCTCTTTAACATTAACAAATACTGCTCCACTGTTTGTTGACAGCTGACATCAAATGAAGCTAAACTGGGACAAATATGAGCTCCATTTGATTCCATCCACTTCAGAGCTTTCCCAAAACGACTCACGAGGACAGGAAGTGAACTGAAAATTTCAGAAAAAGAAAATGTGAACCTCTGATGAACTCACAATACCCCACCACCTCTACACAGACAGTGTCATTCCTGGAGAAAACTTTGTGCAAATTAGAGTTACATTACATTACTTTTTCAGGGTTAAACCAGCTATAATGATTACTCAATTAGTCTATTGAAGGAAAATAGATTTTTATATTTTATGAACCTTGTTCCAGCTTCTTAAAATGTGAATATTTACAAGTTTTCCTGTTAAACTGAATATCTTTTGGATTGTAAGTATGAATATGTCCCATTGGGCTCTGGGAAGTTATAATGAGCATTTTTCACTATTCTATTCTATTTTAACGACCAAACTAGCTAAAATAATTAAGCGATGGTGAAATTAATAGTTGCAGCCCTACTTTAGATACACATACAGAAAGTTTTTTTTTTACAAAAGGGAAATATTTTTTAATACCTCAACTTACTTGAACTGTATCTATCATTTTTATGTATTGCATCTATCTTTTAGAAAACAAGCTCAAACTTTTGTCTACAGATGTTTTGCATTTGCAGAGTTACAGCCCATAATTTAACACCGCAGTAACCACGGTGACGGCTTTTTTCTCCTTATGATGAGAGATGGTAAGAGCCCCTCACTGTTTACCTGTTTATTTATAACCTTCCCATTAATAAAGAGAGCCCTCCACAGGTTCATATGAGGCGACTGTGCGGTGAAGTGCCAGTGAGGAGTTTGGGAGAAGGCCAGAGAGATATGTTGCAGCGTCTAGAGGGCTACTTTCTATCCATCTTCAGCAAATGAATTGTATTCCACAAAATGAAGTGAAAGGAGCTCTACAGCAAATAATGAAGCAACATTTTAACTGTGGGTTCTTAATGG
The DNA here is from genome assembly GCA_036023655.1 of Nannoperca australis. Taxonomy (NCBI): domain Eukaryota; kingdom Metazoa; phylum Chordata; class Actinopteri; order Centrarchiformes; family Percichthyidae; genus Nannoperca; species Nannoperca australis. The sequence continues at coordinate 8,007 of JAVQJD010064682.1, read as the reverse complement.
GGATTACAGGCCTGATATGATTCAGCTTCTGCAATTCCCACTGTGGAGAATTACACAATTACTGCATCTGTACAAAAGATACTGAAGTGTGTCTGGAAGGGTTTTCTCAGAATGGTGCAGAAAATGTCAGTCCCCGCATCCATTCATTTGTTTTCTCATTTATTTTTCTGCCCGTCACACACAATATCTCTGATGATTAGATTTGGATGAAGCTTGCAGAAATGATGAATGTGAGATGGAGAAGCAGAAGCAAAGACAAGCGCCTGAGTGAAGGGTGTGGTGAGCAGCCTGTGATGTGGAAAATGGAAAATATGATCAAAAATTTCCTTTTCTGAGGCGGAATACAAAAAAATATTTTTTTTCACGATGATGATACAGTTTGGACTTCATGAGAACTTAAAACACTTATGACATTATGACAAAAATGAAATACTCAATTCACACATGCACTGCACACCTGAACTTTACACAGTTGCCACCTAATCTGTACTAAACAAATAAAAAAATTGTAGAATTGTCTTGTTCATGTTTGTTTTGAAATCTGATTGGCACAAGAAATGCCTCCTAGATTTATTTTGGGGTGCTAAATCAATAATATCAACTCTGTAATTAACTTCCATAACTTGAACATCATAATCCCCTAAAACATAGTCAAGCAAATATTCAAACTTTCCTGTCTGTAAAACAAGGAGAAGCTGTTAAACCTGGCAGAGTCTGAGACGCCACCCCCTCCTGTACCTGAACAGACGAGACTGAACGTGCCAAAGTGGAAAAACGACATGTTTATGTTCAAGTGACAAAGCCATCTAGCAACCATAGTAATTATACTTTGACAAAGGAAGAAGTCAGGCGGCATTGTTCTGAAGCAACAAAGTCTGTAGGCAGGAGGTCAGGGTTCTTGAAAAGGCTAACAAAACATCACAGTTTAACTTTTTACCTAAACTATAATGAGCCCCTAACCTTAAAAAAGATCTTATTTTAACTCAAACCATGATCTTCCCCAAACCTAACCAAGTTGGTTGGTGTTGGAACTGACGATCCTCATCAAAAAATAATGAAAAACATACAGATGGATCAGCAAGCCTGTAATGTGCACTGCTAGTGGGTCCACTACTCTTTTATTTCATCCTAACGCCAGCTGTTTCATTAAACCTGTCACTCTCAGTCATTCTCTCGGTCTTGATCTTTGTCACTCACAATAAAAATATGGATACAGGGAGCATCTTAGAAATGCAGGCTGCACTAGATTTACTGCTGGGATGAAATGAGGATGGACGTGATTAAATCAGAACCACCAGTCCATCCATCACTGCTACAAGACAAGACGTGGAAAACAGTGAGATGGGGAGACTCACCTGTGTGCTCACAGTAAACTCCAAGTCAGCTGCATGGGACTGCACTGCGAATGTCTGTGTCTCACATTAAGTATTCAGGGAGGGAGGGGCAGATCAAAATGATTTCACTGACATTTCGAAACATATATACGGATGGCACATCTCTAAGTGGATGGATGGGGGGTTTGGGACGGTGGTGAGCGGGAGGTCCTGTCATCTCGTATCTGATGCATTGGATTGGTTTGCTTTGTCCTGTCGTATCAGTTAAAAAAAACTTGTGACTGGATGGTTTAAGTCTTTAATGTTGCTGGAATCGGTTCAATTACTGTCAATCTGGGAAAAACTACAAAGGCCATCAGACACAATCAAAAGAGGCATCTCTCTCTCTCTCTCTCTGTGTGTGTGTGTTGCATGTGTGCACTATTAATGCTTTGATAAAGTATTTATGACCTAATCAAGGTTCTTTCATCTCTCAATAGACAGGCAGACAAACATAGACAGAACTACTGAGGAAATAAAAAGAAAAGGAAAACGAGGCTAAACAGCATGTATTCACACATGCACACTGTTGCAAAATACAGACTTTTCTTTAGCTTGAATTTTTTATTCATATCTCTTTCTGTCTCAACTTCCATTTTTGTTACATTGTTGTCACTCTAATTGGACCACATTACCAAAATGTGCACATGATGAAAACAATATATTGTTTATATCAACAACAGATCGCGATTACTTGTAAGTGAAAGAAGTGGTTAGTAGTGACAAACCCACATTGTTTTGGTTTTCTCTTACTGCTCTCATAAGTGCTGTTTTCAGTGTAGAGGTACTAAAAACACACTGTATACTTCCCGTCCAGCAGCAAAAAACAAATAAAGTAGAAGCTAAAGAACCAGATATTTCACCCAGAAGTTGGTGGAGAGCAAAAACGGAGCTAAAAGGAGATTGAACATTGGACTCACATAGGCCAGAAACACGACTCCTAATGATTGCTACTGTTGCTCCATATCTGCTGGATGTGTAAATAAGGTGAATGTTGGTAAGAAGTTTACAATATCATATCAACTTAAACTGCTGCCTCCAAGTGGATAAAAAACAAATCAGTTACTGCAGGTTAAAAAGGTATTTTTTACGATCTCAGTGTCTGTCCTTTATATCTTATCTGTTTAGCTCCCTCGCTGTATAAGTATATAAGAGTATGTGTAAGGCAAGCACAATAGGGAGCGCAAAAGATTTATTCTGCATGCAGTCGGTTTATATAGTTACAGACTTCTTCATATCAAAAGTCATCAAATAAACAGAATACTGAGAGCCATCACATTTCTATGCTGCTGATGGTCTGACAAGCCAAGCATCATAGTACATGTATATACAGTATTATGTATTAAAGCACTGTATTTAACACTCTCTAATAAAAGGTGCGTACACTAACACTCCATAAAGATTAAATGTATCTGTAATGCAAATCTAAATCTCCATATATGTGGTCAGCAGAGAGCCACGACCTGCCGTTGCTATGGAACAGTAGTAAGGCTGGATGTGTCTCTGAACCAGCTACTGCTAGACACACTGACTTCATTATGTTACCTTCTCCACCTTATCCATTACCTGAAGAGACGCTTGTTAAAAGAAGTGCCTCGCTGCAGTGCAGCCTGGTTCGTCTCTGGGTGACGGAGGTTATGTCCTGGTGAGATGACCCCTCAGGAGCAGTCGGCTAACTGTCCTGTGTGCACCAGCTGCCACAGAGTGCACCACGTGTGTGCTGAAAGGCTGTTGGATGTGTTTGGACACTGCAGGCAGAAAGCTCCTGTCAAGACCTACGGCCAAAATCCACAACATTATTTCATAGCCTGAGGTCTCAGCTTGTGCCACAGTACCAGATGAAGGACATGTTCGAACTAAATCAGTGCACTACATTTGGTTGCTTGCTTGAACATACACGATCTTTGGGCACCCTGGTGGTGTAGGGGTTAAGGCACCAACTAATCACAAGGTCCCTGGTTTGAGTACAGCTGGGGATTTTTGTTGTTGTTGTCATTCCTCATCTTGTTGTGCCTTAATCTCCTGTCATCTCTCTCCTGTTGACTCACTGATAAAAACATATAGTGCCCTAAAAAATCATTCTTGAATAAAATACTTATTTTTGCACAACTCCTATCAAGATGTGTTTTTTTAATTAGGTCTTTGCACATTGCTCTTTGGAGCCTCCATCCCACCCGGTCCTTGCATCCTAACAGCTGATCTCTCTGTCAAAAGCTGTTTAAATTAAGTGACCTTTAAATTAAGCAAATGTCAAACAGAAATTACCTTTCAAAACCCATTGCTCTTCAAATCAAAGGAGGAGAGGAGAGGGAATCCTACCAATATTGAAATGTGAGTATTGTTTTATGATATATAAAAATACAAATAAAGAAACCATGATATTAAAAGGTCAATACTGTCCGTTTTTAAAATGTATTATTATGTTATCCTTTATTTTTCTCTCTCTGCTATTTTTCCCCTTGCTCCCCTAACTTTTTCAAAATAAGCTCACACAGACCTCATGAGTCCTTCACTGTTTAAACAAGTGTAAAATTTACGAACCAACTTAGGAGGGGATAGGGGAGAGAGTGTGAGAGAACTACGGGATGAGCAAAGTACAAAAGTGAAGGAAAGAGAGGAGAGGAGAGGAGAGGAGAGGAGAGGAGAGGAGAGGAGAGGAGAGGAGAGGAGAGGAGAGGAGAGGAGAGGAGAGGAGAGGAGAGGAGAGGAGAGGAGAGGAAGAGATACGATGGGTAGAGACAGGTGGAAGGAGAGAGTTAAGAAGAAGCAGGAAGGTAGGAGGGATAGAGGGAGGTGGGGCAGGTGAAAAGACAGGAGTGAGGGAGAACAGGCGTCATACAGGAGAGGAGGGAAGGAGGGAGGACATAAACGGAGCAGAAATGTGTTTAAACTCATTAGCAAACTTGTTAGTAAAGTTGCTGGGCGTGAACAAGAGCAGGCGGGCTGAATTAGAGAGGTGCACCCTGGGAAAACATCGAGCAGAATATTGAGTGGAAGGCCACAGAAGGAAAAACAGCTATAAGCAACAGCCTTGAAAAGTGCGGCCCAGCAGCCAAGAGGTTTAAGACTGTAATCTTTCAGGGAATACACCAAGATTTTGGAAACTTACCATGACGCTCAATTGACCCAATCAATGATGAGAACACACACATTATTCACAATAATGTCACAAACGTCAAAGTGAAAACTTTGGCAGTTTGAAAGACAAATTATTAAATCGGTTTAATAGTAGGAAAATCTGTTTTTTTACTTTGGTTTGTTTATCACATTTAAAGCTTAATCACAAAACACAACGTATTGAGAATTTAGAAAGGAGCTCCAGAGCAAATAATCCATCAGGGACACAGGGAATTATACGTTTTCCTATGTTTTTGACACGTAACAGATACGATGACTAACAGTTCAGTCTTATAAAATAGATTCATACATGTTGACAGACATTTGGTGGAATATGATTCCACCAAATGTCCACCAAATATTCCCTCTGCTTGTATGAATGGTTAAAATAGCTTTATTGAATCTTGTGGTCAAGACACACACACACACACACACACACACACACACACACACACACACACAGCATTAGCCCGGGGCTGTCTGTAATTGAACATGTGGTTGCTCTCTAATTTCCTTGCTGATACCCAATCATCTCAAAGAAATAAGAAAAGAAAGTCGACGTGTGTTTTTGTCAAGCTGGCACATATTCAGCTGATGAGCTGCTAAGCTGCTGCACCCATGAGTGCACAAACACACACACACACACACACACACCATACTTCATCCAGACACACTGTACATTTAGAGCATGCATATAGGGAGGCAGATCTATGGAACAACTGTATATCGCTAGTGGACAGTGGAAAAACTGTGTGTGTGTGTGTGTGTGTGTGTGTGTGTGTGTGTGTTAAAATCATATCAGCCTCCTGAACAGTAACACAAAATCTGCCCTGATGATTTTCTTTTCACTTTCTCATGTTGTCCACCAGGAAGCATTTTATGAACACAACTGGACAATGAAGTAAGCTTCATTGTCCAGTTAAAATTGAATATTATGTGAAGCATTTCTTTGATCAGTGAGTGGTAAAGGTCACACCCAACAATGATTTTTAACACAACATGCATGCTACACATATAAAGACAGTAGGGCCTACAGCTGCAGCTATTATTACTGCTGCTTACATACAGACATGACCTGAGAGGTCGATCTAGTTTCAGTTTATTTCCACGCCATCTGTCGCTTACTCCGTTTCTCTAACGTCAGATTTTCTGCATAGCAACTTCAAAAGAAGTTTGAAGAAATGAAGCAAGAAAGAAAGAAAGACAGTTGCATAAAACAAACAAGTAGTTAAGAAACCAAGAAAAAGAAAAGTGCAAAGTTTAGCCGAGCAGACAGCAGTCTGTGGGCAGGTTAAATCCGAAGAATAGGGGTGGGTGAAGATAAAAAAAGAGCAGGTTATTGTTTTCAGAGCAGTATTCTTTGCAGGAAATCGTTTCTTACTGCTTGACTGCTCTGCCGTAGTCTAAATCAAAGGGTGTTTCACGGGGGAATAGCTATTCCTCCCTCCACTCTGTAGGCAGTCTGCTCTGAATGGGTTTTTCTAACTTTTGTCTCACAACTAAAACATCCCTTTTATCCTGAACCCCAAGTGAACACAAAGGCAATCAAAGGCTACTGAACATATATAAATGTCACTCATCATTCTCAGCATTTGAATCTTGTGCTGGATTTATGAAATACAAACTTTCATGTTTAACAAAGAAACGCTAATCATGAGTGTTAAGTTCTAGATTATGAACTGCAGAGCAGTCACCTATTCATCACATATTTATAAAAAATTCAACCATGGAAATATTCTGTATGATGTAAACTCCTCTTATTTTGATCTTAAAAATCATACTCCCTTGAAGCACCTAAATGATAACAGACTCAACTCCTGTACACATGTTACACATTGAAAACCTTCATTCTCAACTTGAACACTGATTATGGAAGACTAAATATTGCAAGACAAACCACTTTGACTGCAGAGATCACTTGTTCTGATACTGTCAGAGGTTCGGAAAACATCTGCTTCAGCACAGTGACGAAGACTGCGCCCACAAATTGTAGTGCAGGATACACCACACCACTGGGACACTTATGAGAGAGATGTTAGCTGAGTACTGGGATTGGGCCATCGGCTGTATGGATTACAGAGAAATCCCCAAGGCATACAAATAGTGAGTTTGGACAGGTTTTGGGGGGGAAACACTTTGGTTGTTGCCAAATAACTGGTGATTCCCCCCTCATCCATTTTCACCGCTTATCCTATTTCGGAATTCATCAAGTGCTTATCTCATCCCAGTTCATTTTCAACTTTTGGCACTTTATCATGACATGATGCACTGTTACAACTGTCCATGTCTGTCCAAAATCTGTTTCTTCCTGCACAATACCACTGCTGCAGAGAGGCTGCTTTAGGTTGTTGTTCAGCCACTGCACAGTAAAATACCACAGAGCCTATGCTTGATTTTAATGTGTGAAAGTAACAACATGCATCACTTTAATGCGTTTGCTTTGTTCTGAGCAGACCTTATTTGCATTGTCAGGCCACACAGATGTACAAAGAGCATCTCCATGGCAGTGTGCTCGTTTGTGTTTTATGAGACACCACCACACAGATTGATATATTAATGATTTATGAGAATACATCTGGGATACCAAACGCAAGATACATTTTTACCACTATTTAATGTGGATATCCCAGATGAACGCGTCCTTTTTCTCTCTTCCCTTTATTTCCATCATGTCATGTTTTTGCTTCTAATTCTAATACAATAATAATAAACCCAAACTTTGTGAGATAGATGAGCTGAGTTGACTCTGCGGAGATTTTTAAAGTTGCTGTTTGCATTGTTGAATTTATACAACAACTATATTATCGGGTATGATTGATTGTTTATTAATTGATTTCTTAAGGTCTCGGTGTGCATACTGACTGTACTTAAGGGGAAGGAAAGAAAATCATATTTAGATTGTGAGGGTGTTAAAGAAATTGAAAAATAATAATTTAATAAAACCTTGTAATAGTCAAGAATCATTTAGCACATGGCCAAACATTTCCTACTGAGAGAATTATGATTGCTGTCCATTAGCTCCATCTTCTCTCTAGAAACGCCAGTATCATTAGAGGCACACACCCTAATGAATGCTTTTACACAAACATAAAGCTCTTTCACTGGGTTCAGATTCTCTCTCTCTCTCTCTCACACACACATACACACACACACACACACACACACACACACACATAATCCCTGAGGTTGTAAAACCACAATTATCTCCTACTCCAGGATGACCATCAGGTTATAGGTCAAATGTTTCATCTAATTATCTGTGTATACCTCTCTGTGTGTGTGTGTGTGTGTGTGTGTTCAGGCATGTCTACATGCTTACACATTACAATCACACTGACAAAAGCTTGTGCATTTATACACTACATGCATGTTCCTGCATGTTTAGTGCGGACCTGGTTGTGATGATAATGGTGTTTTTATGGCACAAATACTGTTTAATCAATGGTCATCCTAATAATGACACCATACCCATTATAGCTGTGTTTACAAGAGAGAGAGAGAGAGAGAGAGAGAGAGA
>JAVQJD010064676.1:0-13579 GCA_036023655.1 Nannoperca australis | reverse complement strand
TGTGTGTGTGTGTGTGTGTGTGTGTGTGTGTGTGTATGTTGGCATTGGTGAATTTAAAATTGTGTGCATTCAGGCACTTGCTGAAACATGCATGCGCACACACACACACACACACACACACACACACACTCTATTTCTCTATCGCTTCCATATTTGCATGTTTGTATGAAGGAATTTCCCCCATGGAATTGAAAAGATTGATAGAAGGGGGCAGGTTGGCGAGGTGGGAATAGGGGGAAGAAAAGCAATTAAAGTGGCAGTCAAATGGTAGCAGTGCAGCAGAGCATTGGAGGGAGTCAGTCAGTGGCTTAATTACGCTTGGCCCGCACCACAAGATGTGTCCTCACGACACACCAGAAGAACCAGGAACATGTGGTGACGCCACTGTCACCCATCTGATGTCGTAAGAGAGGAGGAAAACTGTCGGGATTATAAATGTTTGGTGTGAAGCCGCTGAATGAGTTGAGACTGAAAACACACACTGTGAGGTGTTGACTGAGGTGTTATCTTGCAAAGATAATTTTAGCAGTTCGTTTTATTTCAGATAGAGGAATCTAACCTTTGACTAGATTATGTGATGGCTTCTTTTTTAAACTATGTTTAATTGTTTGCATTCAGGCGCATGCTCTCTCCAAATCCATTATTTCTCATTCTCCTTTCCACTTATGTTTTATTCATTCTAAGGGTGAGGAACATCTTTAGATACATCTTTGTGTTGAACAATTCCACATTGATGTGCAAATTCAATGTGTCCCCTTAGGCGCAGGCTGTATGGTAAATAGCTGACAACTCACCTCTATCTGACCAATAATCTTTACAGTATATACCACATATGTTATTCTGCACAATCTGACGCAGAATCACATATGTCAATGGAAAATATGATGACTTGCCCATGCAATGTAATGTCAGCTGTAGCATACAAGTTTGCATACTTATATATTGATGATAAATGATGAAAACAAGATCTGACTTGGTTCATAGTGGATGTTAATGATTATTCTATTATAAATCATATAGTAAGAAGAAGCTTTAGGATGCTTCTCAGAAATGAGTTGAAGCACCCTAACTCTAAATTAAATCAAATTGTGATTTCATAAAGGAACTTCACTTATATAGTGCTTTTCAGATTTAACGGTTCCCAAAGCTCGACACAACTGCCACCACCCCCAAGTCCTCCAGATTCCTCACATGTCCCTACTTCTCAGTGTTTGTCTTACGGGAACTTGTCTGTGGGCTGACAACCTGACAGTTAGAGAGGAGAGGAAAAAGAAAGGTAAAGAAAAGGGAGAGCGAAGAATTGAGAGCTGGGAGGTGATGAGGTGTTTCAACAGTGGATAGAGAGGGGAAAAATCCCATTTTCAGTGAGAAAGAGAAATGGAGAGAAGTGAGGACTGAAGGCAGTAATGAGGCAGGGTGGGCAAAGGAGTGAAGAGGTCTAATGTAAAGCAACGAAAAACAGGAATAGAACAGGGAAACAGTGTTATTAGTAAGAGAGCCTGAGAGCTGGAGAGGACAGCGAATATGGGAGGGCGACATGTCAAAAATGGAGAGTGAAAACCTGCTAATGAATGAGGGTGTGAAAGAGACAGGCTGCGGAAAAGAGAGAGAGAAAGACAGAGGTTTCACTGGCCCTGATCTTTAGCCAGCTTTTTTTGCCTTATCAGGCTAGTCCAGACATGGTTGGAAAAAAATCATGTACCCACAATGCACCGTGGCTCTTGCCCCTCCGCCTGGAATGAACCCCTAACCCCATCCTATCAGCTCAGAGGTCGTCTGCCAGTGCCAGTGGCTCTTCTTCTCTGGATTCAGAGGAAGATTTGTGGGCAGAGCACAACAGACAGGAAAACACACAAACATACACAAACACACATGTATGCCTCAGACTCAGCCATCGGCAATCAGAAGTTGAGTCCAGGTCGCATCACAGTCTGAATCTTTGTCCAAACTGGCAGTTCAGACATGAGATACGGAAATAAATGTACACAAACATGAAGATCAACCTTAAAGACGATGTTTTGCTGTGTGTGAGTCATTAAAAAACGAGTTTCCTCTTTGTTTCATGCTAATGATTCTTCTCTAAATCATTCTTTAGCAAAATGGAAGCAGATTGTCTCCCCAGTGGAGGAATTGGAGGTTTTCATACAGCCAAAATGGCTTTTGAAAAATTTGCACACTTGCATGCCTGAATGGACATTGAGAAATGAATTACGCATGTGCACCAGTTAGTCAGGAACAGAGCTCAGCTGCACTGAGCTACAACCCCTGGCAATATTGGGGGAAGCTGATGACTATGCTGTCTAAATGCACACATTACTTAGTGCCACTACATTTATCACAAGGCTTGTTAAGTGACATGCAATTTGCAATGAAATGTCCACATTATGTTATGTGCATTTAGAGTGACCTCTGAGGGCCACTCAGTGCATGTGTGTTTATTCCTATTTGTGCACCATCCTTTTTGTGGGATCAAGGTAGGTCTTAGTAAGTGTGACTCTCACTTATAGACATCGATGAGGTGGTTGATGAGTTTGCAAGGCCATTTCCTCAGTGGAAGGGTAAAAGCAGGCGGGCTATCTGACGTCATTTCAGCTTGATACAGGCGTGAAAAATCAACATAAAAGCCTTTCCAATCATGCGTCTGCCATTTGAAATGAGATATTGTGCACGGTATGAGAATGAGAAACAGAGAGAGGGTTGGGGGGCTGAGAAAGTGACTTATACACTGTGTGCGCAAGGGTGTGAATGCAGTGTCTTAAAACTCCCCGTGGAAATTACATTGAGATGAAATAAGATTTTCTATCTGCAACACGCACAAAAAAATGTAATGCAAAAGTGAAAAATCTTATGTGAATAAATACAGGAGGAGCAACGTAATTATTTTTCTCTGCATTATGCATCAATATATCCTTCAATACACCCTTTGTTTTACCAATCATGTCATTAGCAATATTTAGTCTTTGTTTAGGGTGATACTGTGTGTGTGTGTGTGTGTGTGTTTGTGTCAAGTGAGTTCTCGATGTCCAGTTGTTTCTGTCCATCTGTTGTAGATAAACCTGCCTGTCTCATTCCTGCCAACCAGATGGTATCGTGTGCTCCTGTGGTTCTGACCTGTTCGATACACCACGACATGACATATAAAGTTCACCTAACTAAAATAAAAGTTGGAGTGTGTGGAGAAATATTTATTCATTGGCTGCTTTATGGTGATTGGCTGGTGATTGGCTCTTCCTGAAGAGTTTACAGTTTTACAGTTTAATTTATTTAATATACTGCCTACATATGTATGACTTATGTATGGGTTTAACTAGAAAGTAGAAGGTTTTTTTACCCTTATTTTAATCTTTATCTATGGAGAGACTCCGTGTTGATTTCTATGAAGTTGTAGGAGAAATTGTTTTGTTTTCTGACTTCTTCAACATTAGACGGTTTTGGTTGAAATTCACAAAGCCCAGACTAATCTGACAAGACAACATGGCAAAATGCCAATCACTTTGGGGAAGGGGCCAAACGGCGAGGCTTTCATGATTTGATAAGATGATTATTCATGGTTATAACATGAATTTCTGAAATAAATGTGTAAATAGGGTTTGACATTATTAAATCGTTATGACTGCCTTTATTTATTACTGATATTTTAGCAGTAAGTACAGTAGAGCATATTATCAACCAGATATATTTTCCAATACTAGTTTATTGCTTGTCTCTGCTTTTTCAGAAATTAAAACAGCCAAATATGAGTGCTTTATTGTGCTGGGTTACACTGTGTGTAGAACTTGAGGTGAGATCTTTTTCTGCATTAATGTAGATATGTGTGTGGGATGTTGTGAGTGGGTGCCCAGGTATTACTGTGGGTCTGAGATGCTTTATTTAAAAAGAGATCTGCTGTCAGTGAATGGTATTTAGATAACTGTGCTATGGACAAGCAGGTAAACTCTACTTACATTTAACTCCCACTGCAAGTGTGAAAACTTTAATAATCATGGATTTGCTGACCTAAAATGTAATGTAAAGGTTATTTAATGAGAAATTACACTGTGACATGCACCTGCTTTTTGACAGACATGAGTTGGGGTCCACTGGAGAGCGTGCATGTATATGTGATTGGGGGCAGTGCTGAGTGGCTGGTAATGTAGGTGATTGTGCTGTCCTCCGAGACCAAGCTGGTCTGACGGTTCATTTCACCTGACATAGTGTTAACTTGACAATATTAAACTCAGCAAATCAACATGCTACACAGATTACATGCTACACACACTACAAAATGTTGTTAAATAAAGACATCTTTTTTTTGCCTAAACTACATGTTTTAAAATTATAAATATAAAACAAACTAAAGGCTGGTCTTGGCCTCTGGTGCCCACAGTTTAAAGCTCATCTGACGGATTTGATTTTAAGCTCTCAGGTAGCAGTATTCTCACTTGAGACACTAAAGTGAACAAACCTTTGTTCAGTGCTGGCCTGCTGATCCATTCATTACAACATGCTGAGCTGAGCCCTGACAACAAGAATGGACCCATCTGGGATGTAAAATCAACCTGCTTTGTTAAAAAGGTCTTGTAGTTACTAAAACTGTGATGATTATTCTTGCTTAATTTGTCACTGGATGGCATTCATTCATGTTAATGCTGCGCCTCTATACAGCCAGAGCCCCTTTAGGTATTATATAACTGATTACATAATACATCTTCATCATTACACTGCTAACACTCCGTTCAACACTTCATCCACTGGACAGCACCAAAACTCATTTGAGTTCCCTGAGATCATTATGTTGCAACTTCACATGGAATCTTTCTAAGTGAATCAAAGTACAAATTATAGGCAATATATGTTTGTTTTATTGTGGAGCCATCCCTGTCTGTGTTCTCTCTCTCTCTCTTACGCCTTGCCTCTCTAACTAATAGGCGTTTGTATGTTTTTCCTGCTGAAGTAATGTGTAAATACAGGCCATTTACTGTACCATCCACTTCCTTTTTGTGCAATTAGATAGCATGACAAATCCCCGCTGAGCAAGGGCAAATAGCATACAAACTGGTAATTATCTCCAAAAGCAGGGAAGATGCTGCTGGCTGAGAAAGCGTGATTGTGTGAAGGAGATTGGGATAAGCCTGGACAACAGATGTCAAAACCATGGACCCCCTCCCCCATTCACACTCCCACACAAATGTACAGTATACAGATGTTATGAATAGCATTATCCTTTATTTCACATTACAGTAACACACTTGTTTATTCAAAAGTGATGCAGAGAGACAGATAAAGGGAAAGATTAAAGATGCAAGGCAGAAACATGATAATGCGGTTGTTGCATTAATTTCAACTACTGATGTACGCAAAAATCAATATGGTCTGAGCTTTTTTGCTTCATTGACAAACTGATCTCAGCAAACAAGAGCATGTGGACAGTATGTGTGCGTGTGTGTGTGTGTGTGTGTGTGTGTGTGTGTGAGAGACATCTATCTCTGTGGTAAAATTCCTAGAGGGCATCGTTGGCGGTTTGTGAGTCAAATAGACTAACAGATGATTAATGATGAGACTTGAGGAGAAGAATAACATACATTAAACAAAAACATATTTCTCTCTTTGTTTTTTTCATTATGTGTATGTATCACAGATAGGGTACAAGGTCATTTTGTGCCAGGCTTTTTGTCCTTATTATCATGTCATGTCTGTGGTTAAACAAACCATTGCCCCTGCCCATCCAATTAGACTCCACTTCCCACAGCACACCACCTATGGCACATGAACAGACACTCCATTAGCAACGATAGACAGGAGAGAGGGAGCAAAGACTGGTGAAGGGATGGACATTTGTCTTTCCTCTAGCTTCTTTCCAAAAAACTGTCTTTCAAGGCATCATTAGCAAGCACAAAATTTATCAAGTTGGGAATCTGCTGAGAGCAGAGATCTGTTGTTTTATATAATGTTTCAAGTCTCACTTGATTGGTTTTCATGTTTTTTTGTAATACGTAGCCTACAGGAACTGCAGAGCAATAATATCAGCACACAAACATGCACTCACTTTCACGGTCCCTGTCTTACACATACACACACACACACACACACACACACACACACACACACCCACACCCGCAAACAGCCAATAATGATTCATAATAGAGATAATGAATCCTATTTGCAGTGCAATTATAAGTCTGTCATTTGCTTAGATGTGACTGATACTGACGCTGTTGTGACAAGTCTCGTTGCAAGGATCAAAAGACTTAACTCCTAATTTTGGTGTCAATTTGGTGTCCTTTGACATTTCCACCAATTCAAATGAGTCCAATTAACATGATGCTGTACGGTCATGCACACTGGCATTCATGGATAAACAGACATGACAAATGGTTTTTAATAGATTGCCTGTTAGTGTGGACGGATGATTGTTCATCTGTTTTTTTCCTGCAGGAAGATTTGTGCAGTTTGTAGAACAATGTGTATGTGTTATGGAGTCAGATTCATTCTGTGTGAAACCAAATGCAAATTTATTTTGCACAAAAAACTGCGGAAGGAGCTTCACTATCAGTTGCTATCAATCTTAAATGAAAATAAAAATAGAAAACCGTAAAAGTAAACATGAATAAAAATACATTGCAAAGAAAACACTGGGGAAAAGCGGTGCAGGGTTCTTCTGCTCAGATAGGGTTGGATTGAGGGTCTGTTGAGCTTCTAACAATGCAATTTTGTGATTATGCAGAGGTCATGCTTTGCTTAAGAACAGAATTTGTGACTCTAGGCATGTGACTTGGACTGAAGTCTAGCGTCACTAGACTCTTGACATGGCCGAGGGGAGTGCAGTATAATTTGGTTTTCATGCAAACTTGAGCTTTGACCTGAACTGTTGAAAAGATAACATGCAAACAGCACCTTGCTGCAATGAAAGAGACGAGACAAAAAGATAGTACAAATAGTTTAATTTCTTTTTTATTCATTCCTTCTATTCAGTTTATCCTTTTATCTAATTTCCAACCATTCGTTGCATCTCAACATCCTTAAATGGTTTTGTGCTGTAAGGAGGGACAAATCATTTAAAAAAATAATTTTAATGAATCTTGCCGTTATTTTTCCGCCTACTTCTGAGCCTGTCTTTTAGGCCAAGGTTCATCTTGATTTAGCTGACATGCGCTTGTCGTGAGTGTGTGTGGGAAAGGCTGAGCACAAAGCGATTGGTTCACAGAAGAGGGAATCCGCCTACAGTTTATACAGTGTTCACTGGACTGAGCCTGCTAACACAGGTTTTGACTGCTGATGTTCTTTAAGGAAACATATGTCGCAGCAAAACAGAGAAGAAAGATACTAAAATAACCCTGAAAGCTCTTCTTCACCTCGCACACACACACACACACACACACACACACACACACACACACACACACACACACATCAGTGTTTCCCAGAGGTCAAAATATACTCTGTGTGTGGAGGACTGAGTTTGTAAATTAGGACAAAATGTAAAAGAAGATGTTTGATATTATGCAGTCTAGTTCAACACCATCATTAACTGTACCCTCAAAAACACCTCTTTGACACAATGTCGCCAGAAAATGAACTACAATTTCTTCATGGCAGGGTGCTATGATGACATGGCAGGCATGGCTGGAACAGCAAAAGTTAGATATAGCTGTATGACTTTTCCTTATTCCTAATAACTATGAACCAAATTCAGCAGTTTAAGTTGAAAAGGTTTCACCTATTTGACGCACCGAATAATATTGCAGTCCAGCATTGGACATGAGAGAGGTGGAAAGTTTGAAAGATAATGTGGTGAGTTATAAAGTGCTTTTTTTTATGCAACACACCAGTATGTCAAATTCAACACTATGGATAATGGAGTGATTTGCACCAGTATCATTAAACATTACAATGGGACCATGCCCTGGCTCTGGCTTGCTTGCCAGTAAAGGAGGCACATCCTTTTGGTGAAGAATAATCTAAAAGCATCATGTAGTGTTAGACTTGGTTTGGACAAAACTAACAAGCATCCTTGAGGTGACCAGGTTAATGTCAGAAACAACACTTGTGTCACTGCAGGTGGGTCGAGCTCTTTGAGTTTTCTCTCGGTTAAGGCTAAGACTGTTGACAACATGTGGAACCAGGGAGGAGAATGCATTCTTACTGTATCTGTCTAAGAGAATTCAGTAGCCAGTATGGCAGCCTCTAACAGTTGCATTTAAATTACTTCTTCAGTTCCTCCTGCAGAAATTAAGTCTTGCAGCTCCTCAGATACTGTGACATCGCTGGTTTGTAACAACACCTTCAAAATGCGACCTGTGCAATTTCCACATACTGTGTGAATAATAAACATCAGGAACTAACTCGGCCTCCAACACAGTTTTTACAGAACCAGAGTTTAGCCTTTCTGTTAGGGGAAGAGCAGCATCTAATTCTAGCCCATAGCACATATTGAATTACCCCAAATATTAGTGAATTACATGATACCATTACTAATAGAAAAATGCATCACATGGAGCGTCCATATCGGCTTTGGAACAGGATTTGTGGAAACTTCATTTGTCACATTTTTGATCCTGGAGTTACTCTGTGCCATTGAAAGACAAAGGCAAATCATTTTATACAAAAGGTCAACCTGACCTACAGAGAGGGTGTGTGTTTGTGTGTGAATGTACCCTGACACGTGTCAGGTGTTAGCTAGACTGTGCAAACTCTTTAACGAGAAATTGTTGTTAAAAAGAAGCCTGTTTGGCATTATATGTGAACTGCAGGAGGTGATAGGTCCTCAGAACAGATTTATAGATTTGTCAATGATCTACAGTATGTTGTTTAGCCCCTGCAGCTTCTCAGATAAAAGCTGATGGTCCAGCCTAATATTTGTCTGATATTGAATGCTAAGGTTTTTGTGCTGCCTGGAGTCAGAAACCTGCCACCCTTCTCTCCAGGTCAATGAAGCTTAACTGCTCTCCTGCCTTGGCAAACACTACAGACAATAGCTGTGTGCAGGCATTGATGTCCTGACCCTATGTCCACCTGCTTCTAGTTTAGTGCCAGAAAGCTGCCCGAGGGTTTTGTATCACATAGAGATGTAAGAGGAACAAAGCCACTGAGTTTTTAATTATCAGCACTTTTCCTCTGTATGACAGCTGAGAGAACAGACACTTCTACGCAGACAATCTAGCCTCAGTTGCCTAATATCTTTTACATCCTAGAGACCCATCTCTCTGAACTCAGGTATAACCCTATCAGTCTAAGCCTCAGCTCAGCTGCATTTATCCCCTCCAACTTCCTCCTCATTAGACACAGCAGTCATGACACAGGTGTAAAGTTGGGCAGCCCTAACTGCCTGTTCCCTGCAACAATCTCTCCCCATTCACATATTGCCTCATTATTGCCTCAAAGGTTTTAATATGCAAGATTTAAAAAAAATGACATAAAAGTCATAACTCCATAACAGTTATTCAGGTGTTTCTGCCAAGCATTACAGTTAGTAGAAAGCAGATGCGACAGGGTTAGAATTCTGATATGATCTCAATCTCATTTATCTGTTTCAACCAAATTTCTGTGTTTGGAGAATATATATATAAAAAAACTAGATGTTCCTAATATATGATGTCACAAATACTATCTAACTTTTAGGTGCTTCTTTTAGTAGGACCAAAAGACATTAGAGTCTCCATTAGAGCATTATTGTGTGCTTCCTTTGCACCTTTCTTTGTATCCCATACATCTATGGTTTTAGAAATACTGTGAGGTGCTTGACCTCCATGTTTGGGACAAAGAAAAATCATGTACAAAAAGTACGAACGCTATTTCCAACTTTGCTGTTAAAACCTACACCACTTTAAACTTGAAATTATGGCACTGTCCCTCTCTCGTCCTAACCCAATTTGAAGATATTGAAAAAAAATCTTATTTTGCTCTTCCATCCTTCTCATTATTAGCTCCCTTTATTATCCTTTAGTTGGCCACCTTGCTGTCCTCTTTCAGCCTCACCAGCCTCCTCTCATGTCCTCCTCTGGCCACTCCTGTTGACAAGAAGTCTTCTGATGTCCAGGATTTCCCTTCTCAGATCAGTGCTTGTTGTCTGTACTGGCAGGAAGCGTATACATGCTGTCGCCTAATTTATTTCGACCAAGTGTGACCAGCTTCTGCTACGTACATGAATAACTGTCTACAAAATTACAAACTTGATTTAACCATGAGTCTTTGCTGGCGGCGAGACACAGGAGCAAATGTGCAGTTTTGCAGAGTGAGACATATCTGACACTCTGGTCGCTAGCAGCTAAAGGTGAGACCAGAACCCTTTCACCCAAGTACCACTAGCAGTGACCTTGTGGGTAAGACTAGAGACATCACCACAGCTTTTATTCATCCTGAAAACATAGCCACAGTTTTTATAACCTGTCTTCTGGCAAAGCATCAAAAACATCCTCTGTGGCACTGCTTCCTGGCACACACAGCAGCTCTTAGTAAATTGACAATATCTCTAATCTCCCCAACTAAGAGGCCGTTCTGACATGCCATGTCAGGCAAAGACAAATAGACAAAAATGAAAATGTAGAAACACAGAGAGACAGAAAGATATTTTAGAGCGTTTGTTATTATCTTTTCTTTTGGCAGGCCCCCCTTGCTGTGATTAAAAGAACGTTACACTTCATCAAGTTTTGAAGCAAAGTTTCTAGACAGTTTAACTAAAAAGCTGTTTTGCTGCTAGAAGCACAGCAGGACTTTTATTTTTGGACTTTCTGTAGTACTCCACGCCAACTTTCTGGAAATAGGAAAAGAGACGTGCACATATTGAGATAAACAGAAAGTGAAGGAGAGTGGTCGTGTGTGTTTGTGTGTGTGTATAGTAACCCAGTGCAATAACGTGCAACCCAGTAAATATTGTGGCAACTGCAATATGTGGGTCTATGAGCAACCGCAACCAACAAAAACTGTAAGGGTTAGTTTAGGGTTAAGTCTAACATTTTATATGCTTGATGAATTGACATATTAAAGGCCTTCTGCACTGAACTGTGCGTTTTATAATTTATTCTGTACCGTTCTGTACCCGTGTAAATCTTTCAGACTTTGATTGACTCACTCTCACTTTGTGTTCTCATCACTCATTTGATTCTATACACATTTTAAAATTGAGACATGGTATGTATGCCCTTCCAAACAAACACATTCACATACACAAAACAAGATGCAGGGTTAGACAAGGGGTAATGTACACTCAGTGAGACAGAGAGAGATTGGGAGATGGACAATAGGATTAAGGCTCAAGTCTCAGTAAAGAGCTTTGTGTCCACAGTAGCTTCCACCACAGATACATTATTGAGTCTCTGTAAACACAGACAAAGTAAATCAAAGTGTGTTTTGGGGACTCTCTAGAGTTCTTCAGACCTTAAATACAAAGCTAAAAGAAAGTTGTTTTAATTGTAATTGGACCAAATACATGAACGGTTGTCTTTGTAAAGATCATCTCCCATGAGGTCTTTTATGTGAAACACATTTGCATTTGTTACAAACTGCTTAGATAAAAAATCATGACAGGCAGTTGATAAAGCAGTGATAAAGCCATGTTTACACTGAACTGTCCACACTTGCTGACAGACAACACCATTAATGGTCAGACAGCTCAGGCTGATAACAACATACTGTCCCATTTCCATAGAATAGATCATGTCTCAGAAATGTCAACATACAATAATTTGCGCAACTGTGCAGCCTGTATAAGTTACATCCATAGTCATAATTTGCATTATACTGCACTTTTAGATGGTAGTATAGCAAAACCAAAAATGTTGGTAGTTGGAGACACAGTATCTTTATAGACCCTGTTTGTACAGTAAAGTTGGTGAATCATCTCACAACTTGCCTAGCCTCCATGATCAATCTTAGAACTTGGCAGACGAACAAGAAATTAAACTAAAAGGAAACATGAGACTCAAAAGACACATGTTAAAAATGTAATGTTTTAGGTGATGCATCAATTTCTTTCCCACAAATGTTAAAGACACGTCTTTGGCCAGTCTCTAACAAGATGTCCATCATCAGTGGTTTCTAAGATGTCACATGTGAGTTAAATGTTTTAACCTTTAATTTTAGAGCCCACTCCCTCAGTGACAGTCAGTGTCATTTTTTAAATGCTGGGACGATGGGGCGCTGTCCCTCCCAGGCTTGTTGGAAATCACCTGGCATACAGAATCATATTTGATGGACAGAAGAACAAATAAACATAAAAGGACTGATGCATTTTCCCAGCTCCTCATTTCCTTTCATTAATATTCACACCTTTTCTATATAATTCATATATTTCAATAAGCCTGTCAGGGAAATATTGTTAGGCAAATATGTAATTATTCTTTGTTACACACGAAGGAAAACGTGTGCATGTGCATGGGCGTGTGTTCACTCGCTCGCTGTCGTGTCAGTACGTGGGCATGCTCCAGAGATCACCACTCCAGTTCCCAGCCATGCCTGAGGGGCTACAGGAGGGGGGCACAGGAAGCAAGGAGGGGGGATCCTCCTAGTTTTGTATCCATGGTAACACCATCCTGCCCTGCCAGGATCTGTGTCAGTGGTGCGGAGATGGACTGCAGAGAGACGGAACAGGGCATGGAGGGAGGGAGAGAAAAGAAAAGAAAGGGTGAGAGAATCTAAAGAAAATAATGGTGGAAGGTGAAGTGGATGAGGGGGATTCAAAGGATGTGTGAAAAGGAAGTGAAAAGGAAGTAAAAGAAGGGGCATAGGGTAGATCGTGGCGTTCAATGGGAATATGGTTAGTGGAGTGAGGGACGCATACTAAGGAAGAAAAAACGACCGACCCCCACACCCAACACACATACCTCTCTCTGTGGCAGCAGGGCCAACACTGGCACTACTACTACATATTGGCTAGAGGGAACACACTGTGACTTCCTTCCTCTCCCCACCTCTCTTCCTGTCTACTTATCTGTGGATCCAGTCTCTCTCTCTCTCTCTCTCTCTCTCTCTCTCTCCCCCTCTCTCTCTCTCTCTCTCTCTCTCTCTGTCTCTGTGTCTCTCTCAATCGTGGGAGTCAGATTGAGTTTAAAAAGCATCCAAACTGTATATCGATCAAATAAAGGGTTCCTGAGAGGCAGGCCAAGGAGGAGATCTACAATTCAATACAGGCCTAATGATTTGGCAGAGGGTTGAATTTGTGCTGGTGTAGTGGGAAGGTCTGGGTATACAATAGTTTTGGTAGAGTTTTTTTTTTGTGTATATGTGTGTATGTTTTGTGTGTTGAAATAATACTGACGGCGTGCCAGAAGAGGAAACTTGTCAGCTGTTCCCGCTGTGCTGGGAACAACAGGGAGACAGACAGAGAGAAAAAGAGACAGCTATTGTGTGTGTGGTTCCTGTATGTTTGTGTGACCACACTGTGTATGCCTGTCTGTGATTGTGATAAATGGATTTAGCTGCTCATTTCTGCTTCAGCTCAGTAACCATAAATACATGTTCTGTTATGTTGATAAACACATCCATAGTCCAGTTGTGTAGCCAAAATGAGATGTTGAATGGAGGAAATGTGTCTTTTTTTTGGTGTGTGTGTGTGTGTGTGTGTGGACACACACACACACACACACACACACACACACTCTTAAAA
>JAVQJD010064647.1:0-12695 GCA_036023655.1 Nannoperca australis | reverse complement strand
GCATTTAGCAGACGCTTTTTATCCAAAGCGACTTCCAAACTCTGGGGTCCCCAGACGTGGGGTGTGAACCCACGACCCTGGGATTAAGAGACTCATTCTCTACCAACTGAGCTAGCCGGCGATCATCTGTGAAATGTAAAAAAGGCTTTGAAAATATATCCATTACAACTTCCCACAACCACGCCATGCTCACATCTGAGTCTGAAACAAGAGAATATTTGTCTATGTTTAGTACTATTTTTACTTGAGCAAAGGCTGAAATTATTAATCAATTATCAAAAGAGTTGCCGAAAATTTTATTGACAAATCAATGAATTAATTAATCAATTAAAGCCCTAAAAAGCACACATTTGCATAAAAGTTGACTGTTGAGTTTTATATATTTAGAACTTTTATTTGCCATCTCTATGTTTGTTATTCACTGTCTTGTCTCTCTTTCAAACTGTGGACATTTGATTGTTTCAATGCCAAATCCATCATTTAACTTCATATGAGTAGGTAAAGAGTTTGTTACTTATTCTTGATTCTAAGACTGACATTAAAATCCCACAATTCTTCAAATGTTGACATTTCAGTGCTCTAAGCAGAAGCGTGGGGGCGTGCAGTGCTGCTTCTACCAGTAGGTGGGGCTGCACATCAATGTCACTGCTGAGAGCCTGGCAGTCCGGGCCTGGAGCTGCACACTGACTGACTGGCTGAGGTTTTTGAGGTAAATACCAGAAAAACAAGCTGCAAGACCGAAGGCTACCGTGACTGTTTGATGGAAACATAACAGCAAGGGACTCAGAGCATGAGCTCAACTCGCTAACTAAACAATAACTTGGTTAAAACTCCCAATCTTGACCTTTGGGAACTTTACGCAAACACAAAAACTACTCAGAACTACTGATGAGCTGCGCGGGAGCAAAATGCTTTGAAGCCTCTCTTTTTAAGAAAAGTACATTTTGGTTGCGACGTCCGCCTTCACTGCCTGGTGTCTTCACTGACAGCAGAGATGCAAGATTTGTGTGTCCGATTTACACTCCCAACAGATGCATGTCTGCAGTAGGACTGCACTGAAAAGAAGCGTCTGGGGTTTACCGTCAGAGTGTAAAGGAATAAAGCAGGAACAAAGCAGTCACTACAAAGCCCACTGTCACCATTGACCAAGCAAATCAAAAGCATTTCTACGCTGGGTTAGTGTATCATCTTATGCCAGCGCATTGGGTTAATTGGGACCAAACCAGATACATTTGTAGCAGAAAATGCCTCGATTAGGGGGCCCTAAAATGTGAGATCATGTGAACAGACCACCTGTGGGGCTTTCATTGCTATTTCAATATCATTCATGTCAAGGCCCCTGCACTCGCTGACACAGCTTGGGCCGAGGGAGAAGATGTTTCAATTCAGGCTCTGCGAAAAAAAAAAAAAAAAAAAAAACCAAACACAAGACGCAGGGGGGCTCTGGCAGGTTTCAGCTCGGACAAACCCCAGAAAAAGCGAGGGGTTTCAAAATGCTCTTTCAATTGTGGGACATCCATCAAAGCATCCAAATAGGGACGTTTAGGGGGAACCTTGGCACATCAGACAGACACTCCTAATACACACCACCTTTTATTCTAAGGCTGCTAAAAAGAAAGATCAAAGTTTCTGCAGATGAAAAGGGTCTGTTCCCTGCATTTATACCCCCATTCACTCACTCCCTCTTTTACTAAATTAAGAAAGCGGCTTCGGCAGGCATGTGAAGAGGGACTTTTAACAATTATGGAGATGCTCCAACTCAACCCCTGCCTCTAATTACCGGTCTCTGATGGTTAAATGGGCTTCCTTTTTAGCTGGAGCTCTCAAAAGCAGCTACGTCTGCTTGCTGCCATCCTCAACGTGGTGACCACAAGGAGCCCAAAGACACACCAGCTTCCCTTTTGCACAGGATACACTGCAAAAGTTACACAGACGTTAAGATTTATCAAATGTTTTATTGTCAAAATAAAGGTCATATTTGCTTTCTCACCAAAAAGATACATCTACACTTTGTACAAATTTACAATAGCTTATAAAGTTTTCTTTTATACACAATGTACACGTTTATTTTACATAACTTTTATATAAATACATTTGAAAATTACAAAATGAACGACCCGTAAAATACCTGGGCACTATTAAGGCTTAATTTAAACCATCTTTGAAGTGATTGGATTATACAATGTTATCTGGCACTATGCAGATAAAAATGGCAATAAAACCCCAAATGCTCTTTGTATGAAGCTAGTTAAGAACAAAAGTGTCTCTCTGCCTACAAGTAATGCCCAGTTTGCTTAAAAGCCCCAGTCTATACCTCTAATACATAAAAACAGGAAAGAAGTATCCTGTGTGAATGTTGCAACCAGCTCCCCCCGTACAGAGGTGTGCGTGGATGTTTGGGAGAATGAGTGGGGGGGCACCTCAGCAGCAGTAGTTCATTACTATGCAAATTGCTTAAGACAGGGAGTGATGGGTTATCTCCCAAACAATTAGCAGTCCCATAAGCTGCTTTTTTCCCCTCATTCAAACCTGGGACAATGGCATCTGCTTGGGGCAGGACACGGAGCTGGCCGTGCCTGACCTCCACGTCAGTCCCGTGCTCACGTCGCTGTACATGGAGCCGCTCGTGCCTTTGCTGCCCCAGCAGCACCTGGTACAGAAAGTCCTCCAGGAGTCCAAAGTTTTCCCGGACCAGATCCACACTCCGGACGTGATGCCCACCAGAAGGCACATAAAGTACTTTAACATAAAAACTGCATAGTCCGGGCTCCTGCGGTCCCTCTCTAGTAAACAGTTGGAGCAGTTGTGTGTGATCTCCCAGCTCTGCCTGTTGTGCTGCTCATAAAAGTAACATGCGACTATGATAGTGGCTGGCACCGTGTAGAGCACCGTGAAGATGCCTATTCTGATCATCAGCTTCTCCAGTTTATCAGTTTTCGTGCCCCCTTGTTTGATGACGCTGCGGATCCTGAACAGGGACACAAATCCGGCCAGAAGGAACATAGTGCCTATAAATAAATAAATCACCAGGGGGGCGAGAACGAAGCCCCGCAGGTTGTCCAAGTTCTGGTTCCCCACGTAGCAGATGCCAGCCACCGAGTCCCCGTCAACAGAGCTCAGCGCCAGGACCGCGATGGACTTCATGCTGGGGATGAGCCAGGCGGCCAGGTGGAAGTACTGGGAGTAGCTGGCGATCGCCTCGTTGCCCCACTTCATCCCGGCTGCGAGGAACCAGGTCAGGGAGAGGATGACCCACCAGATGGAGCTGGCCATGCCGAAAAAGTAAATAAGGAGGAAGACCACGGTGCAGAGCGCGGGGCCGGTGGTCTCGTAGTGAATGTGCTCCAGGTCGAACTCCCGGTTGCACGCCACTTTCTCGTGCCCCGCGATCAGTCTGACAATGTAGCCGATGGACACAAACATGTAGCACGCCGAGAGGAAGATGATGGGCCTCTCCGGATACTTGAACCGCTCCATGTCGATGAGGAAAGTGGCGACGGTGGCAAAAGTTGACACGAAGCACAACACGGACCAAAGTCCAATCCAGAAGGCGGTGAATGCTCTCTCGTCGTGCGTAAAATAGGGGTTGTGGCACGGCATGGCGCAGTTGGTGATCTGACCCGTTTTGACTCGGTTGTAAAGCGGGTGACGGTCCGTGTTCACCGGCACCATGGGCTCTAAACACTTGCACCCCGGCTCACAGGGGGCGGCAGGCGGCTTGTACTTCCCAGGCGCGCCGGGCCGGCCGGGCTTAGTTTTAGGTGGATTGTAACCCTTGCCGGGATTGTTGGTGGGTTTGGAGAGGACAGGGGAGACCGTGGTGGAGTCGGTTCTGTTGTAGTCCATGCACAGAGTGTCGGGGTTGCCTTGCACCGGCAGCAGGTCACACTTCATCCTGTCCGGCCAGGGGAAGCCGTACTGCCTCATGAGGGGCGCGCAGCCGGCCCGGGCTCTCTCACACACGCTCCGGCACGGCGGGAGAGGTTTTTTATAGTCCTCCAGGCAGATCGGGGTGTACATGCTGCACAAGAAGAACTTCAAGTCCGGAGAACACTGGATCTCAACCAGAGGCCAGAATTGGTGCACCTCCAGTCCAGCCTCGTCCTGCGTGTCGTGGTTGAACTGGTTAGGCATGTAGGTGTAGTTGTAGCCGATGCCCTTACACAGGGGTACGGCTATCTCCTGGCAGGTGATCTCCTTGGCCGTGGTGCAGCTGGATCGGGGCAGGAGAGCGAGTGAGAGGAGCAGGTAAATCCCAAACAGGTCCATCCCTCCGGCGCGTCGTGTCCCCCTCTTCTGCTCTGATACCACCAGCAAGAAATCCTCTCAGCCTCTGCTTCTGCGTCTGGTCCGGTTAGATGTTGCGCAGCGAGCCCATCTCGCTTCTCTCGGGGTCTTGCACGGAGTTGCAAGCAATGTGCAAGCCGTGTTTACTTTCAGCCGAGGAGGAGGAGGAGGAGGAGGAGGAGGAGGAGAGAAAACAGCCTTCAGGGCGGCGGGCAGCAGTCAAGATGGCTGAGAGGAGAATCCACCTTCTTCTGGAAACAGCTTTCAGTATCCTCACACAGTCCGGTGCTCCCAAACTCACGCGCTGCTGTCCGATCGCTACAAACGGGGGAAATGTGGGCCTTGTTTCTTTCTCCAAAAATACACAGCGACTACATTCAGTCGGCTCGTCCCACCTTAACCCCGGTTCCCATACAAATCAACGGCTGGGAGACGAAGCGGTGCCGATATATACAGGAGCGTGGCAGGCTACACCCCCCGCAGCCGCTCCTCCAATCACAGAGCGACAGGGGCGGTGTTTTCCGCCAGTCAATCAAGTTTTTCACCTAAAGATGTTTTGTTACAGATTGTGATGATACTAGTTGTGCCAGTATCTGTGGCACCGGGATGCAGGGTGCTGATGTGGGAGATATGTTGGAGCATAATGTGACCTCCAGCTGATGATGACCGGAAATCAAACTACCACATACTGAGACAAAATATTATATTATTATTATTATTATTATTATATACTATTATGCATTTTTAAAGCCCAGAGCCATGGTTCGTCTAAAATAATAACAAATAACCCAGTAATGGCCTATTTCAAATAGTTAAACTATATAATAATGATAATAATGTTTACAACTATAAAGTCCTTATAAAGGAATAATAACCTACTCTTTTCAAAATCTCGCTCAGTGTCTCAGTCTTTTACACACCACTTTGGATATAGTGTCACAACAGTGAAAATATGAACACCGGGAAGAGCAAGGGATGTGTCTAGCTTTGTTTCTGTGATTGTTTCTGTGCGTGTGTGTGTGTGTGTGAGAGAGAGAGAGAGAGAGAGAGAGAGAGGCCAGTTTGGTAAATTGGCTAATTTGCGCATGATAAGACTACCCAGGGAGCTGTCTGTCCTTGTGAAATAGCTGTTTTATTTTTTAAATGAGGTGCTAATGTTTCGTTTAACGCTTGCATAGAGCTCCGCGGGAGGCGTAATTGCGCGAGGCAAGGACCAAACTGAACAGCACACGGAGACAGCGGCACAGCACTCATATCAGCTTTTACATGTTTACAGTGTGTCTGGGGATCTCGGTTGTTGACAGTAATCTTATTGTAGTAAATGTGTTTTTTATGTCTGATAGGTTCCTATAACTTCGTATACTGTATGTGTGCCTTTGTTAACACTATTCCATTCTTATCTCCTGTGCTATAGTACTTCAGGTGCTTAAAATGACTGTGTGGCCCTCAGCAGTACATTTAAACAGACATGATGATACTTAATGGATGTGTGTATACTCCTGCAGTGGTGGAAAGTACATTTACTCAAGTGCTGTACTTAAGTGCACTTGTTCTTGACTTGAATTTTTCAGTTTTCTGGTACTCTATATAAATATTATACTTTTGACTCCACTATATTTATCTAACAGCTGTAGTTACTTTACAGATTCAATTTCACATGAAAAAACATGAAGAACTGCCCACACGTATATAATATAGGCTAGTTACACTTAAATTCACCTCCACCAGATATGGAATTTAAATATGTCATATTACATATTCATTCATCAGTAATGAACATCTAATAATAAAATATACATGAAAATATAATTAAATAATGAGCCCCTTTTCTGTGCATACTTTAAGTACATGTTTCAGACACGTCCCTCCTTTTACTCAAGTAAGATTGTGCAGGAGTTTTACTTGTAATGGAGTATTTTTGTAGTGTGGTGTTGCTACTTTTACTTTAGTTAATGATGTGAATACTTCTTCCACCTCTCGATATGTTTGTAGTGTCCCTCTAAAATATGTTACACCAATGCTAAAGTACTTTGAGCACAACTTATAACTTGAAATTTGCTGCAAAGGCTAAAATCTTTTCAAAAGCCTTGAAATATTGCACATATGATAATAATTAACTGTATACTGGTAAAAGTTATTTTTACAGGACTAAAACACTAATTAAAGATGTGGAATTGTGATAATGATAATAGGAGCTGTTGAAGGATACAAAATCATAGAGCTTCTGGTGAATTGACGTCAACCATGTGATCAGCACATCTGCTCGAAACTCAATATTCAGTTCACCAACAAGAGGGATGTGTTTTTGAATAGAAATTTTGTCACACTCTTGCACACTCATGCACACAGTTCCTGCAGAGTTTGGGCGCTAGGAGGGTAATGTGTGGTCTTAACAGTGTTAAAAAAAGCATCTTCCTCCTGGTTTCCAAACCATGCATAATGCAACATTGTGCGCAGGGGCCCACCGGGGTGTAGCGGTGCTGGAGTTTAAGTTTAGTGGTATTGTGTTTGGAGTAGAGACAGATCTTTAACATGTGAGGCAGCTTTTTTACAGCCTCGACCCACTGAACGGATAAAATACCCCAGAGTGAGCTGAGCATCAGGAGAACACAGGTTGATTAAGTGACTCGCCGATGTGAGATAACAAGGAAGGAGCTCTGTTAAGGGCTGTTTGCTCTGTGATTAGGAAACAAGAGTTTGGCTAGCCAGTGGCGTGGAGTTGTGTGAGTGTATGTTTGTGCAGACGATGGCTGGTGTGATGTTTCTCAATAATAAACCACCAGGATTTGTGACGTGTGAAAAAAGACACACGATAAAAAAGGGAGTGAGGGTAAGTTGCTGGTCACATTGTGGGAGAGTGATGGAGGAAGCAGAGGGAGGATATGCGAGGGCAAGTGAGGGTGTCCAGTCTATTCTGTGCAGAGATAATGATTTACTCGGAGGAAATCCACTCATCTCCTGTTTGCAACGCCGAGCGGCATGCTGTGAGAATATATCTCCCCGGACCAAAGCCTTAAAGAAACTCTCTGTGACCAATGAATAAAACTCAGAATGGCATCAAGATCCAAAGTTAATGTGTTCAGTTTAAAGCCCCATTCGGTCTGTCAGAATCAAGTGCCGCCACTGAAGAAAGGAAGCCCATCAAGTGTGACTGCTTGCCAGATCCTGGACTTACCTCTGAGATGGTGAGACGGAGATATGCTAATACAACTTTATCTTGTAAAGGAAACCTTCGAGGAGATTTAGCCAATCTGCTGGACACAATTCCAAGAGCCTCGGTGGCATTTAGCGGGCTCACGCTAACCCTGGGCTGCTTGTTACTTCATTAGCTTCATTAAGACTTCATTAGCTGTGTTTGCTCTGGCCTCTTCTCTCCAAAGGAGGTGGAGGAGGGCTCCCCAGGCTCCAGCCTCAGCCCTACTATAGACACTCCATATGGGGTTTGTTTGCTCATGGCTGGCCTGGTAATCACTTTCAGGTGGAGCTGGAGGAGACAGAGCAAGGCTGAAGGGATTTTGGGGTGAGCTCGAGAGCTGGAACACCCCCCCTATAGCCCCAGCCCCCGCCAGGCAACCTCATGTTCCACCAGGGTACTCCTGAGGTGACAGAGCATGGAGTGTGTACCCTGTGAATTAGCTCACCTAGGTCCCATTATCTTAACAAACACTGTCAGCCCCTCCAATCAGCCTACTGCTGGGAGGACAGACAGCCCCTTTAAATCCTTCCTTACAGCCACTGCCCCTCTCTGTGCGACCAGGAAAAACGCGTGTGTGTCTGTGTGTGTGTATGTTTGCATGTAGAGTAAAAACTATAAACCAAGTGAGAGAATCAAGTAAAGCAGCACAAGGCAGC
Organism: Nannoperca australis; assembly: GCA_036023655.1. Classification (NCBI taxonomy): domain Eukaryota; kingdom Metazoa; phylum Chordata; class Actinopteri; order Centrarchiformes; family Percichthyidae; genus Nannoperca; species Nannoperca australis. The sequence continues at coordinate 4,556 of JAVQJD010064647.1, read as the reverse complement.
TTTCATGATAACAAGAGGTAGGTGCTTGAGAATCAGGACTTTACTACCCAGAGGTCATAGGACATGACATCAGCAAACTGCACACATTGCACTCGTTTACATGCCCAACCAGACCCAGCCCAACCAAAACACAAAAGGGATAGAGTGAAAAGTATCCACAGCTGACACCAGAATTCATTTGGGCAAGTAGAAAAATAATCTTCCAAATCTAAAACTGTTTATGAAAGGTGTATAACTTGCATCTTGTGGCTTCTGGAAATAGTTAATAAATAATTTACTGGTAGTCTAATAAATCATTAATAAGCCATTAATAACAACAAAAATTTTTGGGTTGCCAGGTTGTGAACAATTCCTGTGAGAGTTTGGGCTGTGTGACCACTCCATGCATTATATCCATATTAATGATTAACATTAACAATCATTTAGAATTTTTCAGGGAAAAGGAATGAAAGATAAAATGTTCGGAAAATGATCATTTATAAAATGTATTGTACCTCGATTTTGTTCTTACAAATTGTATGTTTTTGGTACAGTGGGGGAATGACACAAAACATAAATGCTTCTTTTTTCCCAATTTGTTATTAACAATGGTTTATTGAACAAACTATGGCTCTGCCTTTCATAAATAAAAAAAGTCTGTAAATACTGCTGTAACCAGCTGCAATATACTAATAAAAAGTTACATTTACTTAAAAGTAAATTTAAATAAGTATTCTTTCAAATAAAACACTAAGCTAAAATACAGCACATGTAGTGGTTAAAACAATGCTGTTTGGTACACGTGTGCCAAGCTGAAAGACCCATACATGTAACGTTTTACCCCTAATAACATCACAAAGCTGGCAACATGACTGTTTCAAATAGAAAGGTTAAACACTCACCAAAGGAATTTTTCACATTCTGGCAACCCAAAATATATTATTGATAGTTTATAACTGATCTATAAAGCATTAGTAAATTATTTATTAACCAATAATATAGAAATGAGTTACAATAAATCCTTAATAAAGGCTGCCATATTAAAAACCGGTACCCAAATGTCCATTCACCTCAAATGTATTGGATGGCGGCAAAAATCTCACATGGACGATATCTCCAAACCTGGAACCTTGGAAAAACTAAAGTATCTGCATTCCTATATACCACTAAATGTAAGCAATGACATATAGGATATATGCTAATTACATATATCTTTAGTTTTATTTGTTTGGATTGAACCAACCCTTTAGTGCTGATGAAAAAAAAACACTTCATTGTTCATGTAAATATAATGCTTAGTGCAGCTTTAATCCTGTGAGAATAGTTGGTTTAAAACTAGCCACTGTTGTTTTTACATAAACAGTGAAACTGAATATAGGTTGCTTAGCAGCAGTGTTACATAATGTCATGAACATCTGTAGGGTGGGTTACATCAAAGATGTTGAGAAAAGCAGATCCACTTTTTCACTTACTCAAATAATTAAATAACAACATAGCCTCCATGAGGCGACTATGTACCATTCTATGCAGCCAAAGAACTAACTGTTGTTGGCTGCCGTCCCCGAGCCGACTGTGTGTGTGTGTGTGTGTGTGTGTGTGTTCTTGTGTGATTGTTTGGAGTTTTCAGCTATTGGATGTCACAAGAATCTGGCCAGCCAGCAGAGGTCTGCTTTTGGCTGCTATGACGCCTGCTACTTGACACTCCCATCAGATTTATCTCCCCTCTTGTAAAACAGCATTCAGCTTGTTCTCTCCGTCCAGAAAGGTAAGCGAGCCCACAGAGATTTCTCCTATTCAGGAAACACACGCGCGCACACACACACACACACACACACACACACACACACACACACACACAATAGCCCACATAATAGTGAGACCAGATTTTTTTAACCCCTGAATGTAACCGGAGACGAGGCCTGCGTGCCTGGAACGAAGCACGGATGGCACTTAAGCAGGTAGACTTGCCATCTGGTTCCAACACATGGGGTGGAACACTTGTCTTTGGATCCTGAAGGTGGTAATTTCATCTTCGTGCTCTGCTGCCTGTCGTTGTTGTAGCACACAGCCGTAAGAAACTGTGGAAAAGGTTGACCCGGTCATTGATTCTGATCAGACTCTAACTCAGGGTCACAAGAGTCACAAGGTGTCTGTATTCATTTCTACAGGGAGGGAAGAGAAAGCGAATCCTGCTAATTAACTCATCTCATTACTATTCATGCAGTCTTTGAATACATCCTGTTCCACCTCTACCTGTTCTTCTTTAACCTAATGTCTCTTCATGTCTACTGCTGTGAGCTAAAATCCCTTGTTTAGATCTTGCATTGTCAGCTAGGACTCTTGAGATGTCTGTACCATTCTATCACATAGTAATACTGCTTTTTAAACACTGCGATGGAAGAATTGGTATGCAGCTTTCCTGAATTTATAATCTATAGGTTTTACAGACATCTGACATTTTTTGTTGGGAGATTACCTCTATAAAATGAAGTCAAGTTTGAAAATGGGATCATATAGTAAAAAGATCTCACTATAGGCTATAAACAAAACCACAACATATCAGTTCAGTAGGTAACAGACATGTAATGTAAAACATTTTCATCCCTGGTTTTTATTCTATTACTATTTCTGTAGCACGCCCACACACTAAATCAGCAGCTACACTTAGTCTCACTCAAACAAACCGCTGTTAGCGGTTAGTGTGGTTAGCTGTTAGCAGTTAGCTACTATAACTTATCTTTTGATGCTGACAACAGGTATTGGTTTCACAAGATATGTGTAAGACTAGTCTATTAGAGGCAAGACAACCTTAGTTTTGGTCTTTGGCCAGTCTAAATTTACTTAGACTAAATTGTATTTTCATTGTAACAATCAGTCTGTGGTTTTCAGTCTGCTAACAATGTTGTTAGCAAGGAGTGAATGGAGTTTAGCAGTTTGAAGCTGTAGCTCATTTGGTCCGGAGTGTCAAACAGTTTGTGACATTTTGGGAAATATACTTATTCGCTCTGTAGTCAGTTGAGAAGATTGATACCACTCTCATGTCTGTCGGTTAAAAATAAAGCTACAGCCAGCCAGCAGTTAGCTTAGCTTAGCATCAAGCCTGGAAGCAGGGGGGAACGGCTAGCCTGCCTCTGACCATAGGTTTTACAGGGTACAAAACAGACCTATAAAATCACAAATTGCCATTTCTGCAATTGTATTTATGTATGGATAAATAAGATATATTGTATAGCCTACCCTGTAAAACCATCAGATGTCTGTACCTTTGACCAGAGCCAGGCTAGCTGTTTCCCTCTGCTTCTAATCTATGCTGATCGGCTACTCTATCTAGCTTTAAATTTAATGGACAATTATTAGAGTGGTATTGATCTTCTAATCTCACTTTTGACAAGAAAGTTAAAAGGTGTATTTCTCAAACTTTAAAACAATTCCTTTAATTAGTCCAAAATGAATGGTAAATGAGTCCTAAATAATCTAACATTGTAAGAACATCTTTGTGCTATAGGTAAACTTAAAAGCAGCCATAGAACATGACCCCCTGGTAGTGGCAGTGGAAGTGTCTACTGTATATCCTTCATATTTTCCTTCCTCAATCATCCTCTCTTTAGCACCAGCTCCCTCCCTACCGCCCTCTGTCTCCGTGTGTGGCGTACTGTGAAACAGATGGCAAGGGCAAGGATGACCGCCAGACAGAAGGAGGGAGAGAGCGAGAGGCAGAGAATGACAAGTTAGGGAAGTGGGAAACCATTTCCAGAGGGTGAGAGACAGAGAAGCAGAGAGGTAGCAGATGTGTTAAACACAAACGACCTTGTGGAGTTTGCGTCTCGTACTTGGCGGGCTCCGATCAAACCTCCTGATCGCTCTCACTGTGCACATCAGAGGCTGAGCGACGTCCCTGGTGGACTACCCTGGGCATCTTATACGGCTCATTAGCAGGCAGATTAAGACATGTTTATTTATGTAAACACAGGCATTATTTACAGTATTAATCTTGCCTTCACACTGGGTTTACATAGACTACTGTCTGACAGACTTGATTTGGGGAGTAGTTGCAGGCATACAGAATTTCATTTGAAGCTCTTTGGCAAACATCTGTGACGAGATGGGGGCATAAGGAGACTCTTAGGTGGGTGGTGTTTGTGTATATGTGTGCGTGTGTGTGTGTAAGGGAAAACTCAAGCTCCCCAAGGCCAGATAGTGGGACACAGACACTGGGCAAAGGCATCGTTTTACATTGTAATGTCATGTGTGCAATGACTATTAGAGGCAAGTCAGCATCAATAAGAAAAGAGTGGAGGTGTCTGGGCTCAAACATTTCGTTTTGTGCACTAGGCCTATATGAAGAAATGTAGCAAACATGTCAAGAAAAATAAAATGAATTTGGACTTTAAACTCTGGAGGTCAAATTAACACCTGCACGTCTATGCTGATGCTTGTGTTATTTGTAGCTTATAGGTATTGTCACGACTGGTGGAACGAAGGACTGGACCCAAAAGCACGACTCCCGAGAAGAGGTTTTTCAAAAGAAAGATGTTCTTTTATTGTGTCTGAGAACACACTATGGTAATTGTGGCTAA
>JAVQJD010064642.1:0-35161 GCA_036023655.1 Nannoperca australis | reverse complement strand
CTGGATCTGTGGTTGCACCTGCTGCCCCCGTGTTCCTGCTCAACAGCCGCTGTTGCTATTATTGTTACTGCTCTCATTATTAGTATTGCTATTAAACTGCTATTAACATTTTTATTAATAAAGACATCAATACCATTACCACATCTATTACTTTACATTGCTATGTAGATCTGTACTGTACTACTGTATGTTCTTCTTCCTCCTGCCCCCCCCTTCTTCAACTCAACCGGTCACGGCAGATGAGCGCCCACCTAGAGCTTGGTTCTGCTCGAGGTTTCTACCTGTTAAAAGGGAGTTTTCCCTTGCCATTGTCGCCTAGTGCCTAGTGCATATCCATGATGCACTACATACCTGATTCCATGTATTCCACTGAGTCAACAGGCAAGCAACTCCCATGTAGAGGCTGCATGTCCTCCTTCCCATCACACTGCGCCTCAAGATTACTCAGACTCTCATCATCATTATCAGGATCAAACTTCTTTAGCCTAAGACAAACCAGCAAAATAGTTTTAAAATCAGAACTATAAAGGGTTAGGGTGCAATGTCTTTATGTATTATATATTAGGTCTAGTGTACGCTACCTGGAAGGTAGGTATTTAAAAAGCAGTTCCTGAAAATCAATCTTCTCTTCCTTCTTGCATTTTGTGTTTCGAACACGTGCAGAGCGTCGCTTGGTTGTCTCCCCACTATCTTCCACCCCGCGTTTCCTTTTGGGAGCTTTCTTCACTTTATCTGTCAGTGAAACTTCCATTGCTGTAGCTGTGAACACACAGTAGGATAAGTAAAAAAAAAAAAAAAACGTTAAATACAGAATATTAGTTGCATTTACAGTTGCAAAAAAAAAGACAATTATTTATCATCATACGTAGGAAGGCAAAAGAGATATTTCTCATTATAAACAACTAACCAACAGAGAGAGCAGAGGTGGTGACCTCCACGGTGGTCTGGCTGGGGGTAATCTGAGGTTGAGTGCCGGGTTGGGTCAGCACTGCCGGCTCAATGAGGGCCATTGGCGGCAGAGACGAGCTGGGGCTGCTGCTCAGCACGGTGGTCTGGCACATACTGACAGGGCTGCTGGGTTGGGGGAGGTTCTGGAGGAAGTTTGGATCACTGTACTCTGACAAGTCAATTCTGCGGCCAAGACTCGGGCGTGGTGGCTCACATGTGGTCTGATGTCTGTACATCACAAGAAGGCTTTCACCAACATGCTTCCATCTGAGATACAAAAACAACAGTTCATTAATATTAACTCAAATCATCCTAAAAGGAGAGATCACTATATATATATATATATATATATATATATATATATATTAGAAACTATAGGCAAAATCAGATATAAAACCCTCAAAGATAACGGTTAACAAAAAAGATTCATGTAAAATTACTTAAATTAAAACAATTACTTCAATGTCAGAGGACCTTAAAGAATTTCAGCAGAGTAAATCCCGTTTCTGCATGCTAGCTTTGCATGAGTATAAATTGGTCTATCCTCAGAAAGACAAATAACATATCCTCAAGTCTTGACTGTTGTTCTCATTTGAATAATTTTCAAAAGGTGACAAGTTACTTTAAACTAAACTGCCCACACAGGATAAATTAAACAGTTCACAGAGACACAGCAGCACAGCACTCACGAGAGGCAACGGATGGGCTGAATAAGGACAAGGTCAGGCTTTGGTTCACAGTGAGAGAGCGCCTGTCTGCGCTTCCGCATCTCCAGTGCCTCTTCCACAATGGATTGGCGTTCCTCTTTCTCCACTTCCACATAGTGAACAGACATATCACTACCAATGACCCACAACAGAGCATAGAGATTTGTCAGTGATGTGAAATTATACAGCAGCAGCTTGAGCTCATTCTAAATACTGTGGAATAAAAAGTGAGCTGGCTTCACCATTTTGTGAACATCTGCATCGTGTCCTTTTTCAGACACGGCTGCTCCTCAAAGATCTTCTCCTTCAACACCAAACCTTTAGTGTAACAATGATCCTTCTCTAGGGCTTTGGCGATGAAGTACAAACAGCCTGTAAATATGCAGATGACAATTAATTTTCTTTCTATACTTAAGAGCAAAGATCTTTTGATGATGTTTTACGTACAGGTGTAATCACTGAGTGTGTAGAGAATAGTTATGAGGTTGTCCAGGCAGGGCCAGTGGTCTGGGTTACAGTGCAACCCCTCCTCAAAGGCATGTCGAGCCAGAGGAATGCGCACCAGTCGCACAGCCACCTGACCAATTTTGTACCACATGTTCACGTCAGTGGAATCCAACATAACTGCCTAAGAAAAAAATAGAAAATATGGTATGAACACTCACCACAGTGTTATTTGCGTGCATTAAAAAGACACATTTAGCTGCACAAAACGGTGCAATGGTCAAGAATGATAATAAACCATTAAACTGGCACCATTTTACCTCCAAATAAAACTCCATAGCAGTCTCCAGGTCATCCCGCAATGCAGCCATAGTAGCCAGGTTTTTAAAAGTAGAATATTTCAACATCAGTCCGGGATGCTTGAGACCCACTCGCTGGTCGTCCGAGGGGATGGCCTAAAATATTAGAGGAGACATTAAATTTGGCATCAAACAATGTGTAATGCAGATTCGTCTTATGGCCTTCAAGCAGTATGAACAACTTATGTCACAGTCACAGCCCCTGTATGTGGTTATTACTGCTACCTCAATGTTAAAGTTTAAGCGCAAATTGCACATTTTATTTGATCAATTTGAAGCTGCATTTTAATGCAGTAAATCTATTTTTTTTGTTTGACAAGAATGTTGGCGACGTATTGCAAAGAAGGTAATAAAATATTTAGCACAAGCAGGATATTTTCTTAACAATACTATAAAAATACTCAAAATTAATGAAGACCTCTACCAGTCTCACCAAGAACCAAACAAGTGACTTCACAAGTAAAGACTATTTCACTGATAAATAATGATGTTCAGTGGACTAAAATAACAAAACAAACAACTGCTGCAGTGTGTGTGAAATATATCTTAATCATGCAGAATTTGGCTTGTACCAAAACATGAGATAGTCCTTACTGACTAAATAGGATGTATTGAGGTGATTATGTGAAAGCATTACGCTGGTTTCAATTACTTCCCAGATACACAGTAGTTTGGGTGTTCTGTGCAGCTATATTAACAAAGATCTTTTGACAACATAAACAGGATGCTGTGTGATATTTTACCTCTTTGAGCAGTGGAGTTTTAAGAAGCTCATGATAGGCCTGGGCAGACTCCTCAAACTTGTCATGCTTTTGCAGATCTAGAGCTTTGTGATATAAAGCAAATGCCTCGGCTTCCTGTAGATAAAAATAAAATAAAAATCAGACAACTTATTTAGATCTACAGAGGAAAACGTCTGCATCAGCAGATGGGAATTCAGTGAATAATCTGTACCTGGGCCTCTTTTGTCCGACTCTTGTTACTTCTCAAGGGGTCTTGAGACTCGTCTGCAGCTGTCGAAGCAGCATTCAATGCTGCTATGCGAATCTGTAACGAACAGAAAAAGTGGCAAACTCATTTAGCAAGCATATTTATAACTCAAGAAGGGGAGCTAGTAATTCTGCACAATCACAAGATGTGTTGATAGAAAACAGCTACCAAGGATGCGCTCACTAATTAAAAGGCTTACCATTTTAATGTGTGAAAAGCAGACCTTCACGGTTTGCAGCTTTTGATTGGATCTATAGAAATGTATGGAAACGGAGCAAAAAAAGGAATATAAAAGCAGGCAAATTTAAGGTTAAAAAAGCACAGAGAAAACATGTTGTATGTTCCATCACCATACAAATCACCGACAAAAGCTCTCTCTACCGAGACTGTCTAGTCAGATGTTATTACTGGGCACAACTGCTAATCGAGAGGGGCTTGGGACCAACTAGCTACCCATGCCATACCCAATTTCCATTCAAAACATAGCCCAGGTTAGCTTAGCAATGCGGTGGGCCATTGCTGTAGTTTATCCCGAGCATGGGACATAGCTTCATTGGTGAATAACACAACCAAACCTCTGGACAGCAGGTGGTAAATATATCTTCCTGACGGTCAAGCAAACAGCTCACGTTATTGCCTCAGCTAACGGTAGCTGATATTAGCACACACATTAGCTATATGCGCTAACGTTAGCTTGTGTTTCACCGGGTCATCATCACTTGCAAAGCTGGGCGACTTACCGTTCATTTCCATTTTGACTGCATTTGTAACGTTGCTGTTAATATTGCAAAGTAGCTAACTTTAAAAAAAAACACTGCAGCCATGAGCGGACATGAAGCACAAAGCACGTTTGAAACTTCATTTATTCATCATCCTTTGTTGTTGTTAACGTTAGGGGCGTTTGCGTCACAGTTTGACGCTTGCTACCCGCCAATTAGTAAAGACGTCACTCATTGGTCAATCCACTGTGGGTGTATTCATAGGACCAATCATATTTTACAATATTGAGTGAAACCACACCGTCGACACACACACACACACACACACACACACAACACTGACATTTCAATTATCAGAAAGGGAAATGCTTTTCAGTTAGTAATTGCAAAATTACAAAAACATCAAAGTCACTATTGAAATTATATAGACAAAATCAACTATTTAACTTCACTTCACATGTGCATTTGGTAATTCGAAAACGACGTTTTCTAGCCTGTTAAAATTGATTTGTTGATATTCTTATAAATTATGGAAAGCCACCATACCATATAATGTTACGGGTTTTAAGGTGATCAGCATAAAAAAGGGCGGCTTTGACTGTTCAAGGCCGTTTTCTGCAGCCGTAACCATCTCCAGTCTGTTCAATTTTTAATCATGCAACAACATATCCAATAGCCTTCACTATTTCTACAGCAGGCAGGGCAGAACCTTACCATAGTCTGTGAGACATCAGGTTCACTAAATATGCAGTTAATGTGGCTAAATCAGGAAAGGGTTAGGGTTAAATCGAATACATCAGCGTACTCTTGTCTCGTGTCTTGTCTTTATACCTTGACAGTATAGTCAGCATTTGTAATGCATCATCTGTATGGTCAACAGACAACCACTAGAGGGCAAACCTTTATTTTGTAATATGTAAAAAAAAAAGTTTCTGATATTGAGATGGAATTTGATTTGCTTTGCATTGGCTTACTGTAGCATTTAATTACGATTCTTAGATCTTAATAATATTGTCTTTATTAATATTGCTTCACAGCAAACAGATGATGCAAAATGGTGCAAAGCAGTGTCTTTTTTGTTTTTTTACAAAAGGTGGTTTTCCTCTTTGCTTCCATCAGGCAGTATTTCAAGAGTTTCTACAGTTACATCACAGATATTTTATGTCTTTGTCAGGATTTATGATGGAAAATTGTAACAACTCCTGCACTTTTTAGGAGTAACAGTATACTGTTTTTGTCCTCAGTGACCCTGTCTGTTGCAGTCCCTTGTTGCTCCTTCGTGTATCCCCGCCTCCTCCACCTCCCACACTCATCCTCACCCTACCTCATCTCTCCCTTGGCTGAGACTATCAATTCCTTCTGTCAGCATGCCTGCAAAAAGCTTACGTCACAGTCATTACTGGCTCTATAAAAGCCAGGGTAATGCAGATTCACGGTGCAGTCAACCCAGCTAGATTCCTAGACACAGAGCAGCCCTTCTCTCAAGTCATGACTTCCATCGGCTTTGACCCTTACTTCCCTTCTACTTACAAGAAGAGAGTAGCTGTGCGCAGTGCAGGATACGGAGCTGGTGGAGGAATAGGATCTAGATATGCTTACTCCAGCCACTCTGCCCCAATTACTTCCTATGCATCTTCACGCAGAAGTTATCCATCACACACCCGAGCTACTTCCAGCTACTCCTCTGTGCTTTCTGCTCCACTGTCTGCAGCTGCTACTGAGCTACGCCTTGACCAAGCAGCCCAGGTGAGCTCTGAGTTCAAAGTAATAAGGACCCAGGAGAAGGCTGAGCTGCAGGACCTGAATGACCGCTTTGCAAGCTTCATTGAGAGGGTCCATGAACTGGAGCAGCAGAACAAGTTGCTGGATACTGAACTCCTGCTGCTCAGACAGAGGCAGACGGAGCCATCCAACCTCCGGGCCCTGTGTGAGCATGAGATCCGCCAGCTCCATGCTGCTGTAGAAGAGGCACGCCATGAGAAGCAAGCAGCCCAGGATCAGAGGGATGAGATGGAGGACGTGTTGAGGAATCTGCAAAAGCGCTATGAGGACGAAGTGCTCGGCAGAGAGGAAGCAGAGGGCCGGCTCATGGATGCAAGGAAAGGAGCAGATGAAGCTGCACTGGGCCAGGCTGAGCTAGAGAAAAGAGTTGGGACCCTGCTGGATGAGATGGCCTTCCTGAAGCGCCTCTGTATGAGTGAGATTGCAGAGCTGCAGGCCCAAATACAGTACAGCGCAGAGGTGTCTGTGGAGATGGAGGTCGCCAAACCCGATCTATCCGCTGCTCTGCGTGACATCCGAGCCCAGTATGAGAAGCTGGCGCAACACAACCTTCAATCAGCCGAAGAATGGTTCTGCAACAAGATGAATGTGATGACAGCAGGCACTGCTCGCAACACAGAGAGTGCACGTAATGCCAAAGATGAGGCTGGAGAATACCGCCGGCTGCTTAAAGCCAGGACGCTGGAGATTGATGCCTGCCGTGAGATGAATCAATCTCTGGAAAACCAACTACAAGAAGTGGAAGACAAACAGAGTGCTGAGATCTCTGCACTGCAGGTGAGGAACAGAAGGATAATGAAATATAAGAACAGGGCTGCAAATATCTCTATGTCCTTTATATGAATAATGTAATTTGAAAATCCAAAGTAATTTAAGTGAATTCCTATATGTTTTGGGAGACTGGCTGTTACTGAGCATGCAATGATACCCCAAAGATTTGCTGAAATGCAATCTGTATTCAGCTCCTAATGTGCCACTAACATGTCACTTTACCTTTTCTGCACAGGATACCATCAGTCAACTGGAGGAAGAGTTGAGGGCAAACAAGAATGACATGGCTCGTTACTTGAAAGATTATCAAGACCTCTTGAATGTGAAGATGGCCTTGGATATTGAAATTGCAGCCTACAGGTGAGAGTCTTATACACAGTCTTTTCAGTGTTTTGTATATTGTTTTGTAATTGTGAGATTTAAATGGATTTCTAACCACACCAATAATTTAGCATCCCATTTACTTGTGACATGTGTCTTATTCTGATAGGAAGCTCCTTGAAGGAGAAGAGAGCCGTTTAAGTGTGGCGAGACCAGGGTCTGTCACCGCTTACTCTCAGGCCATGTATGCTGCTCCATCCTATGGAAGAACACAGTTCTTCATGCAGTCTCAGCTGAGCTCTGCAGCTCCGTATCTGCTGAGCTCCCGCGTGTATACCTCATCACTCTCCACAGATGAGACAATATCCGCAAGCCAAGCACAGCAGGCGGAGGCCAGCCCTCCTCGGGAGGAGGAGGAAGAGGAGGAAGAGAAGGAAGAGATGGTGGAAGAGGAAGAGAAGGAGGAAGAAGAGGAGCAGCAGGGAGAAGAGAAGGAGGGGGAAGCAGAGGAAGATCAGGGAGAAGAGGGGGAGGAAAAGGAGGAAGAAAAGGAAGAGGAAAAACAAGAGGGAGAGGAAGAAGCAGATGGAGGAGGTTAGTGTGGTCATTTTGTTTAAATGATATGTGCATGTGTGTAGCAGTACGTTAATTCTACATTTTATCCCTCACATTGTTCTGGAACTGAAGAGGGTGAGGCAGAGGATGAAGAAAAAGAAGATGAAGAGAACGGAGGAGAGGAAAGCCTACCTCAAGAAGGGGAGAACGCTGAACCAAAAGAGGAAGAGGGTGAGAAGGGGGAGGAAGAAACTGAAAAACAAGAGAAGGTGGAGTCTGAAGAGAAAAACGGAAAAACAACAAATGAAAAAGTGTAAATTTAAATGCATAAAAAAAATACCTGCTAGCATTACAGCTGAAGGGTGTCTTCTCCGGTGCTCTAAATATACACAGATTTCTCTCTCATTCAGACCAAATGAAAATCCCTTTAAATCAGAAGACAACATGTTGGTAAACAAATTCTATGTATGATCAACTTCAGTGACTCACAGCATGTATACGCACACTGCACCAGCAAAGTAATTAAACAATATAAAAGCTAATCAATGAATTGATGGAGACAGGATGTGGAGATTTGTGTGCAAAGACCTGTGTGCTTTACTCTCACCAATACATGCCTGAAAGACTGTCTGTGTGTGCAATACCCAGTTTGAAATGCCTTACTTCAAGTCCTCACTGAGTGCTTTAAATCCATGATGTGCTACATTGAACTCCAATAAAGCCTTGACGCCTTGTCATCCTAGAGCTGGCCCCAGGCTTTTCATTTGTACTTATATAAAAAGGAACAGTGGCAATGAAGTGTCAAATCAAATAACATTTAGCACAATACATTAGTAGAAGATCCTATTTCTCTCACTCACTTTCTCAAGAAAAAGGAGTCCCGGGTTGATTGGCAAGTTAAACAATCTTTACTTGCCATTCAGGATTTAAAACTAAATGTTCCTTTCTCACTTGAATGGTAATGAAGGTATTATGTGGCAGCCAAAGAGCCCTTGGTTCTATCCATATTGATATATCAGTCCACAATTGACAGGCTGCAGCAAAGCGGCAAAGTCAGCAAGTTTTTTTTAGGTTTTTGAAATGAAAATGAACAGTATATCAGGCAGCATTAAGCAATTTTCAACATGATCTGCTAATAAAACCTCATTAAAAATCTCTTAACTTGGCTAAACAGAAGTCTAGAATATAAAGAAATTAGTTGGAGTGGTGTTTTTTGTCTTTATCTGAAGTCAGCAGGTTGTCTCTGTCCTGTTGTGTCTACAGTCTCTGTGTGATCAGTGAGCTGACACTGGTGTTTTTCCTGCTGCCTCACCCTCATCCACATCACTGTCCATAAAACAGGGCACACTGAAACCTTTATGACTCAGCTGCTGCACCAAAGAATCTGGCCAAGTGTCAATTCACGCAGGACAGCAAGAGAGAGAGGAAGAGAGAGAGGAATTTCATTATTTCACTGCAGAGAGAGACTGAGGAAGAATCAGGAAGAAAGAGAGAGAGAAGAAGCAGAGAAAAATCTCACTGCACTAAACCTTGACAGGGGATTGTTTTTTTTTAACCCAACAAAGAGGTTGAGAGTCCAGGAGCTTCCTTTAGGCATCTGCAGAGATGCAGTCCCTATCACACAAATTAATCCCAAAGACACACACACACACACACACGTGCGCGCTGTCTTCTCTTTTCACACACATTTGGACACACAGGAGGTGGATGAGAAGTGGGGGCTTCTGTTTGATGTACCTATCTGAAGCACACTTTGATATATTGCATCATCTTATAATTGCAACATATGCAAATAACCTTCTGTACATGCTCTAAAGCAATGCCCCAAACTGTGTGCAATCTCCTTCTCCTCTCCCTCTCCATCCTCCTTGTCCTCAGTTTACCCCGCCCCAAGCTAAACTACATTATCCCCCTCCTTCTGTTTCTCTCAATTGTTACAGTCAAAGCAGAGCCAGTCCAAAGGAGCATGTCAAGCAATTTAAGCAATTTAATCATTAGAAATTCTACTTTGCAATGAATTTGGCTTTCGTATACACCCACCTTTCACCACTCAAGGAGATAGCAATACTGTAAATGTTTTCTTATTGATTAAAAGTACTCAAATAATGCACTACTGGCTGGATTTTAATACACAAACCAGCCTGCAGAGAGAATGCCAAAGTGGAGATAGAGCGCTTCACAATAGACACAGTAAACCACCAGCAGCATACACTCCCTCAGGTGCTCATATGTATCACTCGTGTCATACACAGCTAGGGGAGGCTTGCAAAGCTGTATGTGTGTGTATGTGTATGTGTGTACAGCATGTGTGTTGGTATATCACAGGGCATGGTGGGACACAGGTCCCCTGTAAATGCAGCATATCAAAGGAAAGCTGTGTTATTTCTATTACGTTTCATCTTTCAGATATTGAGTTTCATCTGTCACATTTGGGTTGTGAAGAGACTGGTATATGAATCTTATAACTCCCACTCTCTCTTGTGGGCATACACTATGTCAGTGGGAGGGAGGCCCATCACAGAGGCCCACGAGACCTCCAAGACATACAATACTTTGATGAAAAACAAAGAGCTAAAAGTGGAGCAGTGTTGTACAGTACTAACCTCAAAATAGAGATAGCTGTTTTCAACGTAAAAGTTTCTGTGTTTGACTCCTACATTCAGGATGATTATTACATTGCAGGGGATGTCAAAAGTCAATAACACATTTGTGTCTCATTAAACTTCATGGCTTCACACATTTAAATCACACAATTATGAAAAGTATGTTGCAACAGTTTTTAACATCATTGTGAGATATGGAAATGCCAACTGACATTCATCTATTTCCAGAATTTAACAGCACATTGTGTAAAGGCTGGCTTGGTCCCAGCGCCATGAAACATTTTCTAAAAAAGGAAACAAATATCAGCTTTCCATTAAAACAAATGCATATTACATTTCAGTAGGATACAGAACACAGTAATGCAGAATTGTGGACTCAATGTCAGAAATCCATCAACACTGGTTAGTATTTGGTTTTGTACTCAGGCCCACATGACAACCTTTAAGTTTACAACCAAACTGATGCTGAGGTGAAATGCTGCACTTCAGCCACAATAGAAACATATATATTCACAATTGACAGAAGCATGGGTCATCCTGATTATGTTTTTTAAATTGGAGTTGGGTGTGTGAGCTCCTCTCAGACAGCTCAGGCTCTGGTCCAGACAGTGAGGGTGGTCACGCTTGCACTCTGCCTTTCTGGTCACACAGCCACGCTTTGTCTCCATAAAGAAAAGGAAATCTTGGATAAGAGTTGTGGCTCCCTCTGCTGATCTCGGAGAATCACCTAATTAAAAGGCTCTGTCGAAACGAGCCTTCCCATTGGCCTGGAAGACAGAGTCTATTACATTTAAAGATGTGGCACTCTAAAAATAGAAACTTGCCTCTCCTGGTGTAGCCTACACATAGCTGCAGTTTTCAGATGGCCTAATGTACCCACTACAAGGGTACAAAGGATGCTTCACTGAGTCAGATGGAGACAAATGGGGGAGCCTCAGGACACATCCTTTCTCATGCATCACAATCTGGAAATTAGATGTTAGACTTGCTAACCCTTACCTTACTTGGTAGAGTGTAGACTGTAGAAGATTCTGTGATCACATGCATTGACACTATATATGTTCTGCAGTAATTTCTGCAGCCCAGCCTGCAGGTGAAACCTTTCTGTGAAAAATAACAGTTTTTCTGGCCAGCCTCTACCTTTCTAACATGGAAAGATATATCACAAGCTGAGAACATGTACAGGAATTCATGTAGGTGTCAGTATTGACAACAATATTGACAGCTTGCATCATTACACAGTGACCATGGTGGATAGACACAGGAACTGACGTCATGCAGCAAGAGCTAAACAAACATATGTTTTGTTTAGAAAAGTTTGGTGTACCTGCACCAAAAGTCAATTGCAAGTCAACTTCTGCCCCAGGATGTTGAGCATGTGTGCACAAACAGTTCATTGACCTATCTGCTGTGTGATTTTGCTGCAAGACAGCCAGGTGGATTCTGAGGCTCAATTTGCCTCTGGCGTCATGCGGTCCTGGCAGCAGACCCATGAAACCATTAGGCCTTTTGTCTGCTTTTGTCTCAGGAATTGAACACCTCAGTGGGGGCTACGGCCAGTGTTTAGAGCCCTACCACTCAGAAGTCTCTGAAGCATTGTAGTTGCTCACATCATAGAAATCACAGTTCACCGAATTTAGTAATGTCAGCCACTGAATAACAGTGGAGTCAAGCCAGGTCAAGCTTTTTTTTAAAGGTACATTTCATGCATATGGATGCTTTGTACTTGTGCAAAAACACACACAGGCACATGCACTCAAGCATGTACGCACACAAATACTCATCAATGCTCTAGAGTGAAGGGCGGATAGTAGACAGGGAGCATATGTAATATTCTTTCTGTTCAGCTGTTCTGGCTCTGTATCCACATGTGCGCCTGTTTCCATTTACCTCACACATCTGCACATGATTGGATGAGTTTGTGTTTTTTTCTTTTGAATTACTATTACAAAAATGTCGCACCTAGTGAGGGAGTTTTAATAGAAAGATGTGTGAGACATTACACACAGATCTAAATTAGAAGATATGGGGATCTCCTGTGAAGGCTCAGCCTGCTGTCTACTCCCATTGCGTACGGAGCATTCAACTCCAGATGAACTCGAGAGTTCAACTCTGCTTGTCAAGCTGTCACACACACTAATGCAAGACATGCACGCACACACACCCAGACCAGCACACCACCATATGAATTTAATGATTTCTCTTTAAAGTTCATGTGGACAAAGAGTTGCAAAGATACTGAAAATACCCCACCACAATAAAATGTAACAAACTCTTGAGGCTTTGTCTGTACTACTGTATGCAATGGCACAAAGCAGTCAGGTGATGGCAACATTGTATTCCTTTTTACAGATTTGATTGTGTTGGGGTTTTTTTTACTTTTGATGGCCCAAAACCAACACTTTACATTTGATAAGTGTGAGATATTTTTCCAAAGGAATAAGGACAATCAGAGGTGAAAAGGGCATGATCAGATTTAAAGCCCCTTTACAATAAATTCAAATACTCAGCCAGCACCTACAAGTCAGAAATAGGTCACCATTTGCACGTGAAATAGCTCACGTCATAACCTGGAAAATTCTATCTATAGCTGCATAATGCATATCTTGTTCCTGATTTTCAGGATGAGCTCAATCAATGTGTTTGAATCCTGTAGCTTTGTAAGATTTATTAAACATACAGCAAAAAGAAAATGCCCTTCTGGGTTTGAAAAAGAGAAAACAATTGTACATCACAGATGTACACTTCTGTGTAACTTTGCATAAGTATTATGTGATAAAAAAGGCAACAGTTCAAAAATGCTATTATCTAAAGGCATCATTAAGGAAAATGTATTCTTGATTATGGTTTTGGCAAGTAAAAAGCCTCTCACAATGCTATTATTTTATTTTAGCTTTGTCCTTTGCAATATAATAAGATTCAAGCAACCACAAGCTGTGTTTTAAAGCAGCCACATAACAATAGATGGGGAAAAAATGGACATCATCCTGTCAGACAGAACAACAAGCACTAGATGGCTGAACATTATTGACAGCACCATTTGGCTGGCCAGTGGCAGCAGAAACACTCACACACACACACACACACACACACACACACACACACACACACACACACACACACACACACACGATGGGCAAACAAAAGGCTAAGTGGGCTACCAGATCTCAGCCAGCAGCTGGAAATTACTTCACTGGCCAGGGAAAGAGGGTGGTGAGCGTTATTTGCCACACACCGGCCATGTTGAAACGACATTTAAGTTAAAGTCAGTTTAGCCTCACTGATGGACACATTTAACTTAATTGTTTTGGCCCTCCTTCCATGTGCTTTTCAAAACAATTAATTTTGTTGCTTGTATGAAAGTTTGCATGGTTAATTAAAATACAGCTTTGTGTGAGTGTATACATATGACTATGCCCTAAACCAGAATAAGCTACACAAGGCCTTCTTTAAATCAGTCAATGTGAGCAGCAGCATGGAGTTCTCATTTTAAATTAAAAACAATAACCTGGTGATTATTTATTTATGCCACATCAGTGATTTATAACTCTGGTTTCAATTAATTATTCTCGCCCTCTAGATTGTTAAATTGTGTGCCAGTAGTTCTAAAAGTGCAGACACCATCAGGAGTCCTTGAAGCAAAACGAGGGATAGTTCTCATTATAGCCTACTTTCCCTGAATTCAATTTTTGTTCATTTGAGGAGTTATTATGAGGAATTGTTACAGTTATCGACTGACTGATGTCTGGGGCAAAATTGCTTCTCGGACATGGCTCCTGGAGACAAACCCTTGATGAAATGAGTGTCTGGTCTGGTGTAATGGGGATTGGGGTTGTTGTTGTGGGGGTTGATCAGCTCGGGAGGCCCACTGTTCACGCCTCTCCTCTCCTCCTCTCCTCTCCTCTCCCAGCCGTGTGTGCCCTCCTCTCCCCTCCCCCTTTACAAGTCATGATGGCGGAACTGTAGACTTTCGGGACGAGCAGGAGTTCACCGCCCGTCCTCGTTTATTAATTGTACATAGTTATTTATTTATTCATTTAGTAAACTCTACGTCGTTCCCCACAATGACCCGCTGGATTCCCACTAAAAAAGAGAAGTACGGAGTCGGTAAGTTCTTAAATGTAGCTACGCGTGTTTTCCTAAAGCTGGCCGAGTGAACTCCCAGCCACTACACTAACTTCTATGGAAAGTGGAGTGAAGTTGGGAAAAAACAAGTTACTGGCGACTTTGTAATTGCTGGTTGCCTACATGTCGCGTAAAAACACTGTAGCCCAGCTGGGTTTCACAAACCTTTATTTTGATTCCAGGGAACTCGATGTTTGCCCTCCTTGTTGCCCCAGGGACTCCAGATATTTAGTTGTAGTAAGAAAGGATCTGTATAGCCTGGCTGTCCGTTATAGGTGGGGAGGAAAAATGGAAAAGAGCAAAGCGTCCAATGAGCATACCAGCCATTCTTGTATTTAATCTCACACTGAGCCGACTTGTTGAAGATACAGTGAACTTAAATGAATCCACGTTTTGCTGGAAGGTCCCTTAAAGCTCCCTTCCATGATTCCTGTAGGGCCCCACATGGGAGCCGCTGCTGTGACTGTACTGTATTATGCATGTCAGATAAAAGTATCTTTTTTTGCATAGACATTGGGTTTGTCAGTAGCGCTCGGCTACACTTGCATAGCGCTTCACTGTGTCTTTTTCAGGCTATCAAGCACTTTTTGTGTTCCTTACAACTATATAGGTTGGCCATTTGTTAAAACGTGGACTGCATTGGTTTGCAGTAAGGTGTGGCCCCCGTCACATGTATATCGGTGTGTTTGTGGGCTTGCAGACTACTGAGCATGCATGTTCCTGCTATCAGCTCCACGCCCTCAAGGCAAAGCAGCACAACTAGTAGGCTCTATTAGAAATTCCTTTCAGGTTTACTGTAATGGTTTTATTGGCAGCACAGGTTGGCTGGTTACAGGACTGACTCGCCACTAAATCTGTGCTTAAAGCGACAGCGTTTCCTGGTGTGCAGGAGATGTGTTAGACATGTGGAAACCTCTTCATGTGGGGATAGTGAATATGTCTAGTGTTTAGTCTTTCTGGAGGATGTGGGAATCAGAGCCCAGGACTGAAAATACTGTGGCTATGTGCTGTCACCTGGATCCCCTCACCGGCGTTAAAGCAGGTGTTCTGTGCTCTGTTACCGTTGTGACCAACAACCTTTTTTACTCACAAATTCAGTTGGGTATGGGGTGCTCTGCAGCACAACCCCCCCCCCCCTTGGTTATATACAACCTTGTTTTAGAAGCTGATGTTGATAAATCGTTTGTCTTAATCCTTTAAGATCCCAGTATGGCATTCAAAACTGTGTGATTGAGTAGATTGTGCCATTCGCCTCACAAACAGGGCAGGAGTCACTAACGCTGTACTTAATCCTTAAAATGCCATCGGACCCTGTACAAGGTCTTACATTTTTAATCCGATTAGTCAACCCAGGCTGTGCCCGAATACAAGGAACTACATTTTGGGATGAAAGAAAAGATTGCAAGGTTTCTGATTGTATCAGTAGTATCATGCTAGCTAACAGGGGAATGTGCATAATATGTGGCGTACGATATCACAATCTTTAATGGTGAATTTGTGACATTATCACAAGAGGATAGCTTCTTCATTTTTACATCCTGAAGAGAAGCACAGCACTAGAACTAGAACATGTGCACTCCCAGTTTAGTTTAATTTATGGCATCTCTTTAAAAAAAATTTATTTGCATCCATAATGACATCCCCAGGCTTTATTAGGTTCCAGGGCAAGGTCCCCTTGAAGAGCAGTCATGTACATGCTCACATGAATTTTAACAAAACCCCAGATAAGCTAGCCATTTCTATTGTCACCTTACATGAACAACACTCAACAAACTTGCGAATCTGTGAACAACTGATTCCCTCGCTGAATAGCCGTAATCCAGGAAGTTAAAGGGGAACTTTTCTACGCGTCAGATTCTGTTTACAGGTCTTGAGGAATACAACTGCATATGTCAAACAGGTTTTATAAAGACTTTTGTGGCTCCAGAGGGAGCTGCGTGAAATCTGATAAATTATCTCAAGTGATGTCACTTGAGTCGCCGTCAGATGAGGCTCAACACTAAGAGTTTGGAAGAGGAAAACAAATCTGGGGGTGTGGAGTTAGAAAGAAGTGAGCTTACCAAACCTCCGTTACCCTCTTGTCATTAAAGGCTAGCAGCTGGAGGCTACATTAGCTGCAACTAGAATAACACACCTAAATCTCCATCCAAACTGGCGGCCGCTGCATTGCATTGTGGGTAATGTAGGCACCAGGATTTGAGAAAGAAAAAGAATATTTAGAATCAAAATATGCAATCTCTGGTTCTTGATCCTTTTGTGGTAAATGTAGAATGACCACACGCTACAACTTTGCTAAGGTGCTGGCCTGGAAACATCAATGAGATATCATGGTCTGATGGAGGTCTGCTAGACTGAAAGCTTAAAAAAGGATTTGCTGCCTAGATCTAAGTGTGCAGAAATGTCTTCTATCAGTTTGGATTTCTTTTTTTCCGTTTTATACTGTACATCATCCAACAAACGTGAAATCTGCCATCCAAAGACTGATACTATTACTCACTGTGGTTGTATGAAGAGGGTTTGAAGTACTCAGCCACAACTTCTGCTTTGTAATATTATGCAATAAATAACAAATACGTTCCTTAAAATAATAAACAGCTTAAAGTAGTTTGCTCTGCAGGAGTTTCATGCCACGTGAGCGTCTTATTTGCAAAACAAATCTAAAGCTGTAGAGATTTGTGGACCTCCACAGATCACAACCAACACATCCCTGCATATCTTTCAATGTCAAACCTGATTGCTGCCAGTGAGATAAGTGTTGAACGTGTTCTCAGGTTTTGATAGACTGACCAGATGGTTTGTCACATTTTTTTTAAAATTTCAGAGTAATTCTTTACAAACCTGGAGATGCCTTCAGATAAGGCAATTCAAAGTGAATTAACTTTCAGATTTATGGATAATCTATGAGGACTTATTAGCTGGAGCACATTTTTCAGTGCCACAGATCGTTTCTGGCTGTCTAGACAGCAGACGGGAAGCAAAAGGCTTTTCTTCGGAGGGCTTTATATTTTGAAATGTCCTGCCTGAGGAGAATTGGTTCGAAAACAAACTTTAATAGACTTGCTTTTACCTAATGGCTTTTTGTAGAGATACTGTGCTGTACTTCTCCCTACTTTGGTAGCACTTGAAATTAGTTTAGTTTAGTTTGACATAGCCTATATGATCACATCACTGAATGGTAGCTTATTAATAATTCACAACATGAATCGTTTTTTATTTAATACCTCCAGTGTTTCATTGATTTTAAACTAAAGTCCTGCCCTTTTTATTGTGATCTTTTAGGTTTTTAAAGGTCTTGTTAAAGTCTGTAAAATGTTTTGCTCACAAGCTTTACTCTACAAGCAAAAATCCTGGTTGCCATTTCTGTTCAGAGTCAAATCCGAGTCTGTTTGTGCAGCGTGGCTCATGTCCACCCCATTATTTCAATTCTTTCATGTATTAGATTGAAGGGTTCTCCTTTCGAGAGGTCAGTGGACCTATTTTTCTGTCCAAGTGTTGGTTGCTGGACTCTATCTTACATAATTTTCTTTGTTTGTTAGTTTTGTATCATGGCCACAACTTGGAATAGTTGTTTATGTTTGGCTTTCACACCCAGTCAGTGATGAGAACAATAGATTCTCATTGGATTGTGTTAAATTTGATGAGCTGCCAGCAGCTGCTCAAACTGCTCAGCCGTGGTTTTCTTTAATTGTTGCCTAATCCACTTCTATGATCAATCATTTAGGGTGAATCAGGCTGACTTTGATTTAAAATTAGTTTGCGCATTAACTTCAACCTACGCAGATAAGGGGTTTATTGGAATTTACAACAGCAGCTACTGGCTCAGTGTTTCAAGTTTAAGAGTAAGACAGTGTGTCTCAGAGTTGTTCAGATGAGCTGTGCTGCCAAGGCCCAGACTGTTGCTTTTAGTTTAGACAGTGTGCGTCACAACTCGCTCAACTAGGCTCCTACCATTGGCACATTGCCATGCTGTTGCCAGGCCTGGACACTGTGTCAAGTTGGTGAATGGACCACTGTCACTCTCGGCGTGACCAGAGGCAGATGTCATTTCTTCAGTGCACGTTTCATTCGATATTGTTCTGGCTGCACAAATAATTTCCAGGAGGAAACAAACACTCACATTCAAGAATGCATGTGTTTGTCAGTAACAACGCAGTATGTAGGGCTGCAACTAGTGATTATTTTCTTATCGATTAATCTGCCAGAGCCCAAAGTGACATCTTCAAATTGCTTCAGTCCAAAACCGAAAGACTCTTCATTTACATCATGTATACTTTCATAAATGAGAAAGAAAAGCAGCATATCCTCACATTTAAGAAGCTAGAACCAGCACATGTTCATGTGTTTCTGAACCTATCTAGGTCTCACTGTTTGTTTTCCTTTTTGATGACCGGATGAGGGATTTTACAGTTAGGCGTCATTCACATGAACCTGTGCAGGTGAGATCCTAACAATATAGCCTCATGCGTCTAACCTAATATTTAAAGAGCCCATGGCTGATTACACAAACGAGCAAAAAAACTGATCCCCTGTGGACACGTCTGTCTGGAAAAGTGAGTTTTATGGAAAGCTCAAAAAAATCTCTCCGTTAGGAGTAAGTCACGGAGAGAGAAAGGTAGTCCCATTCAGTCAAGTCAAGTTTTGGTATTCAGACTGAAATGTGATAAGCTGAGCCAGTTGATGCGTGCTGTGAAATCTAGCCTCCAGCAACAAGCATTATCACCATGCAAGTCAGGGCAGAACTCTGCTCATAGTTCCTCTATCTCACTATGAGAATAAGTGGCTGCGCGCGCTATTGCACCTCCCTCAAGTCATGACAAAGACCTTTGCTACAGTATTGTTTGCCACGGTTTCTCTTTTGCAACTTCTATCTGGTTTTGTGTGCAAGTATTCTTCTGATCCCTCCCATACGTGTCCTAGTTAGATAGTTACAAAGAAAAAACAGGAGCAGCTTCCAGGAAAGTTTGTTAGGTTAATAAACTGAGTTTAAGGAAGGGCAGAACTTGCAGGTAAGCCAGCTGGCAGAAACACAACCTGACTATTGACCAAAGGCCACAGTGGTATGATGATATCAGAAATATCAAGGATCTGTTCCGCACTTGTGACGCTGAAGCTACCTGTTGCAGCACGGTCCCATTTACTGGAACGTTAAACACAGCCTCAGGGCACCTGTTTCAATTAGAAATCATCAAAATGCTTTAAAGATTTGAGTCACACAGCGCTGCTGCACAAACATACAGCCCGCTGTTAGAAATAGAAGTCAAATGAGGAATAAATCAAAGATCAAGAATCTCTATGCCTGTGAGTCCAGGTTCTGTGAAAAGGAGGGTGAATTTGTTTCCTTTTCCTGATAGAAACTGCAAACTTCTGATTCAGAACTTTAAAAAAAACATACTTGCTCCTCTGTGCAATGAGTGATTGAAAAGGGATTTGGGGTTTCGCTTAATCCACTGGGCCCTGAGGAGGAACGAAACTCGTCAGTGCAAAAAAAAAAAGTTTTTGTTAACAGTTTTTATTGAATGTTGTGTGTTTCTCATAATGAGACAGTCCTCCTTCGTCCTTCAGTAATCTACAATTATGATCCCCGAGGTGAGCAGGAGCTGTGTCTACAGGTGGGCGACACGGTGCACATACTTGAGAAATTGGAAGGTGAGTGAGCCTGAATGCACAACAGGCCCTGACACATCCTTTACTTCATTCTCTAAAGCAAGCTGGCACAAGAACTTAAATGAAATGTCGAACTAACCGCCGCTCAATATGCTATGAATAATAATGTAAATGAGTCTACTACATTGTCCTCCTGACAGGGTGTGCTGTCATCACTCCTATACTCACTGTTTCTCTATTCATTTACACTTCCTCAGGCTGGTATAGGGGCTACACGCTACGCAAGAAATCACAGAAGGTAATGGCATCATTAACACAGTATTATCCTTTAGCCTATGCTGTGATGTAAATATACTGATATTGCCTCACTGTTTCCTCAGGGGATATTTCCAGCTTCCTACATCCACTTAAAGAAGGCTACGGTTGAGGGAACTGGGTGAGATCACATATCAGTAAACATATCATCGTGTTGATAATCCACTTTGCTTTTGGTTTGCTGCCTTGCAATGTCCTTTTCCAATAACATAGCAGTAATTATCTTAAGTGAGGATTTAGAAATGCTTTTCTATGCTGTGTAGGGAAACCATCCAACTATTTATCATGTATAGAAATGCATTCGAGTATGTCCAAATGATATGACGTGATCTGTAAGTGATGAACCACTTTTCCAATATCTTATTATTCTCTTCTTGTGGCTGGTAGCCAGCAGGAAATAATTATTCCAGCAGATTTACCCCTGGTGCTGGAGCTCGGGGCTACACTGAGGGAATGGGCACAGATATGGCACAAGCTCTACGTGGTATGTGTAGATTGCCTCTCTTATCAGCGCACACAGTCCTGTACACCTCACCGATTCACACCACTTTGGCTCACGTTTGTTTTGTTTCATACTTCCGAAGGATGTATCGTTATAAGTGTATACATGTTTGTCTGACAGGCGAACAAGACAACCCTGTTCAGGAGTCTTCAGCAGATGGCCTACAGCCTCATCGAATTTCGATCTCAGATAGTGTCAGGAACGCTCCCTAAGGATGACCTTGTGGAGCTCAGAAAGAAAGTCACAGCAAAGATTGATTATGGAAACCGGTATGAATCCTGCTGCTCTTATTGTACTGCAATGAAATGTTTTGTGACATAAACACCACTGCAGAGTTTTATTTGCTGGAGTCATGGCTCTGCAAACTCAACTGAAGCAGTTTGATTCTCTGTGATGCTCAGGATTCTCGGGCTGGACCTCGTGGTGCGAGATGAAGCGGGAAACACGCTGGATCCTGACTGGACCAGTACAGTCAGTCTCTTCCGGGCACACGAGACCGCATCCCGCAGCATCGAAGACCGGATACAAGAAGAGAAGGCACAATCTTTTTAGTCGTTCATACTATCAGTCACCTTTCCCCCCCCACAGCAGCTGTCCATTTCAAATAATATCTGTGCCTTGCTTTTCTGTAGACACGGCTACAAAACCTGGAGATGAGGCGTCAGACCCTGTTCAGCACAGTGCACACCTACAGTCTACTCATGAACCTGAAAAACTTTGTATGCAACATTGGAGAAGATGCTGAGCTGCTCATGTCTCTGTATGACCCTGACCAGTCAGAATTCATCAGGTTTGCTCCTCACGTTTCACTTAATTCCACAATTAGGGATCAAGCTGAGGTTATTTGATGTGGGCTCATTAAATTCTGTCAGATGATTTCAGTTGCAACCAGCAAGTTGTTTATGTTAGATATTGTAGGATTTGTTGCATTGGTCTGTTGATCCAAAAAATGTCAAACTCTTAGAGTTGCAGGGCACAGAGTTCAATTATGAAACCCAGCAAGCAGAAAACATTGTGTTATTGTGTGTTTGGCAAGTCAAAGTGTCTGCTTTGAGAAAGGTCTATAGGGATCAATAGACCCTTACATTATTGCTATTCAAAATATGCAGGCATCGTAGAACTTTCTAGACACAGGTTTTCTCTGATAAGACAGATAAAATAATGCAGTTTTTACGTTAGTTACTCTTATTTTTCTATTTCTCCTGATGCCTTAGATTATATGATATTTAACTGGGATTCTTATTTAAATTCATGCAGTGAGAACTTCCTGGTGCGCTGGGACAGTATGGGGATGCCTAAAGAAATTGAAAAACTCAACAACCTGCCAGCGCTATTCACGGTAACTGAATCCCAACCCACTGACTGCATTCCCTTGGGACTGCATTCCCAAGCGCTGCCTGAAATCTGTGACAAAGAAGACAATTTGCTCCTGGATCACTCCTAATTTACCACAAGTTTCAGTGAATGGCTCACATTCATGGCACTTTTTCTCAAAATTTGAATATATTTGCCTCCACTATTATGCTGCTGTTT
This sequence comes from Nannoperca australis, assembly GCA_036023655.1. Classification (NCBI taxonomy): domain Eukaryota; kingdom Metazoa; phylum Chordata; class Actinopteri; order Centrarchiformes; family Percichthyidae; genus Nannoperca; species Nannoperca australis. Next base: position 12,883 of record JAVQJD010064642.1, on the reverse strand, counting down.
ATGTTAATGACATAGTCACCAGTTCCCAGCAACATATGATTGTGTCAATTGGCATGTCTGCCACCAGGAATTACTTGTTCAGAATGTGACAAAACCACATTCATCAAGGCAATGAGCCGAAATGTAATTATGTGTAATTGTAATACTTCCTCAAACCACACAAGTCAAGACTGCTTTTTACTCAAAACCATCCAGATAAAATAACACATAAAGGTGCTGTGGCACACTGATAGAAATGTGAGAAATCTTGATATGCCTGCGTTCATCCTGTAATATTTGCCATCTGGTCTGCAGCTCCGGCCATATGAATGCACATAATAACAGACTGGTGATAGGCCTTTTGTATGCAATGCACCTTATCACTCAGTATGCCATAATAAATCACCTTTGTGGTGGTCCTTTGCGTTCAGGACCTGAGCAGCAGTGACTTGATGAGGCAGCGACTCTTCCTGGTGTGTCAGATCATCAGAGTGGGCAGCATGGAGCTCAAAGAGGGCAAGAAACACACTGGTGGACTGAGGAGGCCGTTTGGTGTGGCTGGTGAGCTGCTTTTCAAATGTCCTAATATTTGTTTAAGCACTAGAAAAGTCAGTTCAACAAAAAAATGCCATTCCTGTCTGGTGCTAGAGTTGCATGAATAGTTTTGTGGAGGTGTAAAAATGAAGGATCCATGTACTGAATGAAATGGGAACACCTGCTTCCTGACCTAGAAAATGCCTCCACTCTGCCTTGGCAAATGAGTTGGGTGGAAATTGGTTTAGCACCCGTCTTTTTGGTTTTGGCCAGATTATTAGTGGGTTTGATGAGAAATGGTTCTCTCTGCTGTTCCAGCAAATGGACCGAAACCAGAGTCAGAAAGAACGTCTAACTCAGAAGTTACATTATTCTCAGCCAGGAAAAAAAAAGTGCCGGGTGGAATAAACCCATTCAGAGGCATTTGCAAGCTGGAGATCAAGAACCCACAATCTGTTTTACTATGTTGGCTGTCTGGCGTGCAATTCAACAGGTGAAAGAGAGCCAACACCTGGCAGCCAACACCAGTTATGGTGACAAAATTCACTTTTAGAAATATTAAGACTAAGAAATTCCTAGCTGTTGTTTTTGTAATGATTTAAAAACTTGCATTGCAGCTGGTGAGTGAGCTTTTCCTTGACACCTGCCTCACCTTCCTTCTGTCGTTGCAGTGATGGACATTACCGATATCGCCCATGGCAAAACAGACGATGAGGACAAACAGCATTTCATCCCTTTTCAGCAGTGAGTCCTTTGATGTTGTCACACTTATACTGTTAACAGGCTCAACCTCGTTTGGTAACGTTACACTATTAAGCACAAATAATGGAAAAGAATTGGAAATAGCACTCGAGTTATATTTGCTTACTGTGTTCCATCACGTCTTTTTGAAGGAGGCAATTCAACTTTTCCGATGTTGCATTTCAAGGACAAATCTAAAAACTTTTTGCATCCGTGAGTGTTAGCTCTTCTCAAAGACGGGCTTCAAGGCCATGTTTTCACAGCACCTGCACAATGGAGGGATGAGGACATAATACGTTTGCAGGGATCCTAGATGGAGGAGGCCCAGAAATATCTTGACTGATTCTTGACATCTAAACCAAAATATTCTTAGGTTTAACCTCTATTTGTCTCTTTTCACTGTGTCTTCTTGAGGAGGTACAAGCAAAAAACATGTTAAGTACAGGATAGAGAAAGTTATAAGGAATTTTCAAATGTTTGGAAGAATATTTGAAATATTAAACGTTGATGTTCATTACATTTTCAAGCATAGTTCATGTTTGCACAAATGTGATGTTTCCTAAGTAAAAGTGACTAAGTTCAATAAATGTTAGTTCTCCAATTGTGTTTGTCACAAAAGACAAATTATACCATAGAACAACTTGTTAAGCTTTCCGGCCTTGACAAAGTCATTTATATTTCATTAGCACTGAGTCACTTATTTGCCACTGGTAATCATGAACTGGATGATTACAAATGAATAACATAAAGGTCATGCTGAATTAATTTTCAAATCAACTATGGAAAAAGTATATTTTTCTAAGATTGTAATAATAAAAGAACAGTTTCTTTTTTCAGTCGCTTAAGAAAATTTTCTGAAACACTGCTCTCAAAACATTAAGTGCAATTACCACATCAATGCATACAGTGCAGTACAACACTTCATTTATCCTGCAAAAGGCTGTCAAAACATTTAACTCGTGAGTAACTAATAGTAAATATTATTGGCGTGTTCATCACTGACCCCCAAATGGCATGTCACTTTATCATTGCTTAACTAAGACAATCAATTGTCCACTGACATTTTCTTACAGTATTTTATTTCTCATTTAGACTTAAAACCATTAAGCCAAGTAGTGAAGTCCGATATCCACTACAGCCAACTGAGCGGTATTCATCAAAACTTAAATAAAATGACAGCTACAACAAATTAACCTCTGTCCACAGAAAGCTCCTTACAGTAACAGTAATGTAAAATACTTTAAATGAAAGCTAATGTAGAATTTTATAGTAAAGAGGATGTATCAACACAACAGGTTATTGCAAAGCAGGTCTACAACAAACTGTTGTAGAAATGCCCCTGCCCGGCCACAGTATTTCATCTACCTGACATCAGGTATTTGGTCTTCCAATACACAAAAACATTTTGGCATGGTGAAACCTTGCCTTACATGTCTCTGCAGAGACGTCCATAGAGGCAAAATGTACACTCTTTCCTCCATCTGCCTCTGAGTCCACCTCTCCCTCTGACCAAACCACTGCAGTGTACCTGGACATATTCCCTTCTGTATGAGTGACAATGTTTGTGAGGTCCTTTATTCAGTAACTGTGGTGCAGAAAACCTAGTTTCACCCCATGCAGTATTAATGTGTTTGAGTTGCACCTGTAAATTAAATTAGAAAATGTGACAAGTTGCTCAAACAACTGAGAAAGCACATGCGGTACTTTAATTCAGTGATGGTGAACACGGTAAATATTATACCATTGTCGCATCAACATGTTAGTATATTGACGTAGCATTTAGCTTAAAGTACAGCCTCAAAGAGCCGTTAGCATGGCTGTAGACTATTTTAGTATTTTAAAATACAAATATATGTCAGCCTATACAATACAAGTACAAGCTCAGTATAGGACTAGCACTCTGTTACTTTGCTCTGTGGTTGTCATTCGAGGTAAGTGGAGTGTGGGGAGGGATAATAATGCCTCTTGTCAAGAGATCCAGAAAGCCTCACAATGCCTTTTGCAGCGTCTCTGTCCGTTGGTTTGTCACCTGTCAGAGAGGCTGGCGGCTGGTTTTTCTCATGCTCAACCTGATGCTTCTCTCCCAGGATAGCTATGGAAACCTACATCCGTCAGAGGCAGCTCATCATGTCTCCACTCATCCCATCTCGAGTCATAGGAGAAAATGAACCGCTGACTGCTGTCTTCAACAAAGTCATTGCCACGCGGGAGGTCAATCACAAAGGCCAGGGTAAAATGAAGTGTTCACAGACAGTGTGTTCCCCTGTGATTTCAGAGGTTTGCTCTAAATTGATGATTTTGTTTTGAGGGAAATAAATGATGCGTGAGGGGTCTACAGGCTGTGTCCTTTTTGTGTCTGCCTCATTGAATTTCTTTACATGTTTGCTGGCAGGGCTGTTTGTGACCCTGAAGCTCCTCCCAGGGGATCTTGCCCAAGTCAGGAAGGACTATCCCCACTTTGTAGATCGCAGCACGGCTATCGTCGGGAAAATGGGCTTTCCAGAAATCATCCTCCCAGGTGGATAAAAGTTTTTGTTGCTGAGCATGGCTCTATATACGCCGTGGTCATGTTCATTTTAATTGCTCACAAAGCTGTGAGAAGTGTTCATAAATTATTAGGCACATCCACCTGATCATCTGTTGTCCTTTCTCCAGGAAACGTGAGGAATGATATTTACGTAACCTTGCTGCAGGGAGAGTTTGACCGTGGTAAAAAGAAGACCCCAAAAAATGTAGAGGTCATACTGAGTGTGCATGACGATGAAGGCAATTCCATGGAGGTGAAAACATTTTTATTATTACAATTATTTAATTAATTAATGCTAATTTAAGTTATATATGACTATCTGTGCTAGCATCTTCTGGTAGTAATTCTTGTAGTTTTATTGTAAATATTGTACTTTGTAGCCTTAATGGATAGCAAAGCTGAGTGGTCGTTCCATGAAATCTTGTACGGACATTAGTGGTCCCCAGATTATGAATCCTCCTTGAATTTAGTGATTCCCTGACTTTTTCTCCAGCTCTTCCATAAAGTTGACATTTGTTGTTTAAAGTGAAATCTCTGAAGTCTCAGCAACTGTAGAATAGATTACATAAAACGTGGGACCCACATTCATGTCCCTTAGGATGAATTGTGATAAGTCTGATGATCTACGCCATCATCAAGTCAAAACCTCCACTTGTCCAATACTTTGGTTTATGGCTAAATTCCTGCAAAACTAACGACATTCCCATCAGCCTCAGTTGTACGTTTTGTGCTAATTGGCAAATATTAGCATGCTAACATGCTACACATTATATCTCGTAAACATCAGCATGTTATCATAGTGATTGTAAGCTTGTTAGCATGCTAACATTAGCATTAACGCTGTACAGCCTGAAAGAGCTGGTAGCTTGGTTGTAGACTCTTAGTCTTGTTTCTGTATTCCTAATTATTTCCAACAGGTTTATGTGACTGGTTGCTTTGTTTGCTGTGACCATGCTACATGTTATGTTAAAATTGATTGCATACAAATCATCACAAATTTATATTGTTCCTGTCAGGTAAAACAATCTGCTTCTATCAATTTCTATAGAAAGCAATATTTCCTGGAGCTGGTTATGATGGCATCACAGAGTACAAGTCTGTCATTTACTACCAGGTGAAGCAGCCTTGTTGGAATGAGACTGTGAAGGTAAGCTCATGTCAAGGACCCACGTGTGCAGCTCTGTGCTTAAAACCCGATATCTCATGTTCTCTCATTACGTTTTCAAATGGATGTACTGTTGCTCAATACAATGAAATAATCTTCTAGGGAAGATATTGGCACAGAATGTGCTACTCATACAAATCTCCCACCAGATAGCATTTCTTCCATATGTCTAATCCTGTATTCACACTCTCTTTAATTCCCTTGACTTTTCTTCCTTCCTGCAAGGTCACAATTCCCATTGAAGACGTGTGCCGCTGTCACCTGAGGGTGATGTTTCGACACAGATCCTCCCAGGACTGTGAGTGACTGTGCCTTATTTGTATGGCAAACACCTGCATGTAATCCTGCCAGCATGCAGCTTATTCTCCTGTCTATCCTTCAGCTAGGGACAAATCGGAGAAACCCTTTGGTATGGCCTTTGTCCGGCTCATGAGAGGAGATGGGACCACACTAAAAGATGGCAGGCATGAACTTATCGTCTATAAGGTACTGTTGCAGGACTGTGGTTTAGTATTTTTATTTAGTATGAAATTGAATTCACTGCACTTATCTTTAAAATAAGCAGGAAATAGTTTTTATCTAATAACACAAACATATGTGTCTTGAATAGTTGACAGTGGGTAGATGGATTATGTATGAGTATCTCCTCAATCAATAAATATGAAATTAGATGTTCATCGATCAATATGCTTCACGATTCATTCCCTATTTTATGAATTTCTTAGGTTGACATGAAAAAAGCTGAGGATGCAAGGGTTTATCTCACCTTGCCAGCGACCTGGGCTGAAGTGGAGGAAAAGGAGAAGCAAACAGGGAAGCAGTTCCACCATTCAGGAGCTATTCCTGTGACTAAAGACAGCTTCCAGATCGCCTTGCTCACCTGCTCCACTAAACTCACTCAGAACGGTACCGTAGGCCCCCATTTCTGTTTTTCCAATCTCACACTGTGATAATTAAAAGATGTCCTGTCACAAGTCGCCTTTAAGAATTGAAACTGCTTCTACAGCAGATAGAGCTGCAGTGCCACCGTTGTTTCCTAACACCAGATTGCCTCGAAATTAATTAAGCCAATCTGTGTTGCTAATATTTTGCTGATGTGTTGATGTTGATTGATGCAGATCTAATTAGGTTTATATTGACGATTCAGGCTTTTTACACAATGCTCCCACTGAATGTATACTATTGTGTTCATGTTTTTCCAGTGGATTTACTTGGCCTGTTGAACTGGAGGTCTAACCCTGAAGATCTGGACCAGATTCTGCAGAGGCTGATGGAGGTCGAGGGAGGGGAGATTGTCAAAGTGAGTTCTCTTTGTGTCACAAATGCTGCACTAAATATGTAATATGATGCTGTATAATGTCTGTTTTAATGGCACTTTGTAACAGGTTTCTGTTTTGTGCACAGTTTCTCCAGGACACTCTTGATGCCCTGTTCAACATCATGATGGAGACCGCAGAAAAGGACACCTATGATACCCTGGTGTTCAATGCCTTGGTTAGTGTTTTGTGAGGCTACAGTTCACATGGGAACCAGTATCAACCATAGATTAACCACAATCTATGTATGTTCTTTCAACTTGGACAATGCTCTGATTTTGTTTCCTCCTCTTGTTTAAAACCAGGTATTTATAATCACACTTATTGGCGACATCAAATTCCAGCACTTCAACCCTGTCCTGGAAACCTACATCTACAAGCACTTTAGTGCCACTTTGGCTTACATGTGAGTCTCCATTCTGTATTTCCCACCTTTAATCGCTTACGCCCCTTCACGCTGTTTATTTTTAGTGCTTCTTATGCTCTTCTCCACCCACACCCAAATTACCAGCAGACCTTGATGTCTGACTCATTCACTTTCTCAGGAAGCTAACCAGGGTGCTTAACTACTACGTGGGCCATGCCGAGGAGCCCGTCCTGACTGAGAGGCTCTACGCAGCGCTCAAAGCTCTGAAGTACCTGTTCAGATTTATCGTGCAGTCGCGGGTCCTCTATCTCAGGTATCAGAGGCGCTGCCATACAAGACACCACTTGTATCATATTCTCATATTCTTCTTGTAATCCAATGCCTGGCTTTGATTCTCAGATTCTATGGGAACAGTGAGGATGGGGACGCTTTCTTGAACTCTATTCGCACCCTTTTCCTGTCTTTTAACACTCTCATGGACAGACCGCTTGATGAGGGTGTGAAGATAAAGGTACGTTGACGCAGAATGCTTGATGTTGCTGGTAGCTGTTATTTGTTGTATTATAGAACTGAATATAATGTGGGAGCATTTTGAAGTTTCACCAATTTATTATTTTCCAGCTTGGAAATGAAACTAAAATGCAGCTGGCCAGACTCTTATGAAGATGTTGCTTTTATATTCAGTGTTGCATGTAAATGACTTCAGTAATCCAGCTGTGAAAATGTGTTATGGACAAGTTATTGAAAAGTTTTACAAAAGAACTGCAATATCAGTGTGTGTTCGCTGTTGGTAGTCTCAGTAAGGTGAGGAAACACTCTGGTAAGATGCTTGTTTTACTAGAAAATGCTTCAGCCTGATGAGACCTGATTATTTGCCTTTTCAGGGGGCAATATTGAAATACCTCCCCAGCATCATTAATGACATCCAGACTGTGTTTGATCCCGTGGAGCTCAGGTAACTACCCAGAGGGTTTGCACAGCAGAAAATGATAATTGCCTGTCTCAATGCAAATTATCAGATTTAAATCTCAGTAAAGGAGGCGTTATTCTCATTCCTTGCTGCTGTAAAATCAACCTGTCGTGTGCTGCCCATTAGTCCTCCATGACAATAATTACTAGATCTGAAATTTGAATAGCATTAAAATTGTCACAGTCTCTTTGGCTCTCATTGGCTCTTTTCTTTCATTCTCTTTTCAGTGTTCTCCTAGCGAAGTTCATTGAGAGCATTCCTGACTTGCAGCTTGTGCGTCAGAAGCTGGGCTGCATGTGTAAAATGGTGGAGAGTGACCTTTTCAGGCAGCCAGGTAGGAGTCCTCCAGGCTCAAAAACCACATAATGATGTTTCACACAGATTGAAGAGGGGAAAAAGAAAACTCCCCAACATACAAGTTTGTCAGGTCAGCTCCATTAACAGGAAATGTGCTGTGGGATCCAATGAGCATGGTGTTCCTCTTCTCTGTTGCCACAGATTGTCGAGATGTGCTTCTGCCACTTGTTACCGACCAGCTGAGTGGGCAGCTGGACGACCACTCTTGTAAACCTGACCATGAAGCCTGCACCCAACTGCTCAGCACAGTGTTGGACAACCTGGACCGCAAGGACGTGGTTAGGAGTCAGAATTCACCTTTAGACACGCAGAGGTTTTCAGTTGAAAGGGTCTAAACACACAAATTACAACATGAGTGGATATAAGCGACCAAAATGAGTTTCCACTACAGGGTGGCTGGGGTCACATATCTGTGGGGACCTCAGGAGAAAGGAGTTTGTTAAAGTATTTGGGCCTCTCTTTAGAGGTTTTCTGGGCAACTGGAAGCCCCATGGCAGACCCAGAGAATGCTGCAGGGATTACATACCCCATCTGGCCTGGTAGCATCTAGCCCATCCCCCTGGAGGAGCTGGCGGACAGAGCTAAGGAGAGGAACGTCAGGTCTAGCCTGCTTAGCTTGCTGCCATTGTGACCTAGACCCAGATAAGCGGTTTTAAATGAATGGGTAGATACTTTGAACATCTAGTCACACAGTTTGGGTTTAATTTGCCTTTCTGCCACCACCCCAATACAATAGAGGTGAATGGAATTTTATTTGTGATGCTCACAGCACTGAAAAATGGCAACATCGCTTTCCACAAAGAATTTCTTTAAAACATCAGACAGTGACAAGACCCTCACAGTTTCCTAAAACCTGAGGTGACCAGCAGTCCCAAACACAAAGATATTTAATTAACTCTGATTTAGGACAAGGAAACGCAGCAAATCCTCACAATTTAGAGGCTAGTCGTATGAAATGTTTGGCATTTTTGGTAGCAAAATTATTATTATTAAATAGTTTTAATAGATTACATTTTTTGTGAACTGAGAAATCAATAAATTGACTAACTGCTTCAGCTCTAGTTTGTTTCTTCTTTCTACTGAAGAAATAGTGTCAAAGAAAACAGATAATCTATAGTAACTGTGTCAGTGACAGTGTAAAGACACGTTGAAATCTTTTTTTTTTTTTTTTTCAATAATGTGAGCACTACAGAAGAAATGTACCTAAATTGTATTATAGTGGAGAAAAAAAACTGAGTTAATGAAATGAGAGACAAGTATTTCAAAAACTGGGCAAATACAACCAAGATAATCTCCAAATAACTGAGAATTATTATTATTTATTTTGTCATTTGTGTGAACCGGCTCTTTTAATACTGACAGCACTCTGTAGCATGTGTCACTGTGCTTCAGCTAGTAATTGTGCCTGAGGCTGTTCTGTCTGTGCAGGGTCCAACCAGAGGGCACGTTCAGCTGATAATGGAGCGGCTCCTTCGCAGGGTTAATCGCACTGTCATCAGCATGGACAGATTCTCCCCTCTCACTGTAAGACACACTGTGATGTTACAGCTGAAATATGTCCTTGACGGCTACATCCTCAGCATTCATATCAATATTCATAACACTGACATCAGCAATACCTAAATATAGTAGAGTGACAATCTTTTAAGAGCCATGACAAAAACACAAATACAACGAGGAGTATTTACTGTAAATGACGTTATTTTTTTGAGACTTCACAGTGAAATCATGTGAGTAATAGTAGACTCCTCTGCGGCAGGGCCACTATCTCGCCTGCATGACGGCCATCCTGAAGCAAATGGATGACATGCATTATGCCCACTACATCAGCACCTTCAAGACAAGACAGGATATCATTGTAAGTGTCCTGGTTCCTCCCCTGTTGGCTACATCTTGTCCTGAAACATCTCATCAATAATAGGCATTAAACCACCCAGGCCACTTACTGCTTCTTAAGAGAATATTGATTATAGACATTTCATTCAATGGATTGGACTGACATGATGAGGATGTTAGTGGGCCCCCATTAAGCCTTTGGGGCATTATGTGTGCCTGACATGTAGCAGTGCTGCTTTGGATTTGCTTAGTTTGGTTTAAGTGTGGATCTATTGGATACTACTTATTATATATATTTTTTTAAAGCGACAGTGTGCATGCACTTGCAGTAAGTATTTTATTCTTCCGTTGCCCTCAGGACTTCCTCATGGAGACATTCATCATGTTTAAGGACCTCATGGGAAACGTCTTCCCCACCGACTGGATGATCATGAACCTGGTGCAGATGCAGGTGTTCCTGAGGGCCATCAACCAGTACTCTGACGTCCTCAACATGTATTTCCTGGACCAGGCGCATTTTGAACTACAGGTGTGTCTCGTCCTTCTCCGCCTTGGTAGAGGTCACATTTTTTATTAAACACAAAATCAAAAGCTAGTGTTATGAGAAGGTAATTATGGAATTAATATTTGAAAACCCTGCTCCCCTCGCAGCTGTGGAATAACTACTTTCATTTGACTGTGGCGTTCCTCACCCACACGACACTGCAGCTGGAATCCTTCTCTCAAGAGAAACGAAATAAGATACTGAACAAGTGAGAACATTTGCATTTGATCAAAAAGATAATTTAAAAACAGAACTTAATTTAACTGTTCTTTGATTTAAATTTGCTACAGATATGGAGACATGAGGAAAACTATTGGATTTAAGATCAGAGATATGTGGTACAATCTTGGTGAGTATTTTGCACCATCTGATAATACTGCTATTATCATAGAGTTTGTGGAATTGTTTATTCAGTGCCTGCCAGTAATGCAAGGGGAATAACAAGACAATATTTTTTATTGTCCAGTTTCGCAGTGTGTTGTTGTTTTGTTTACTGCGTTATTAGATTTGTCCTCTGTTTGTTGAGAAATGAAGGTGCAGCTTATTGCCTTCTCAAATCATACTATATTTCTGCGTGATAATGTTTTGTTGTCCCTCAGGCCCGCAGAAAATGAAGTTCATCCCAGCCATGGTCGGGCCCATTCTGGAAGTCACACTGGTGCCGGAGCCAGAACTAAGGAAAGCCACCATCCCGATCTTCTTTGATATGATGCAGTGTGAGCACAACTTGAGCCCCGGACGCACGTTTCAAACGGTAAAAAATGATCTCATGGGGTGCTCCGGTGGCTCACCATGTAGAGTTATGTTATTACCTTTGCTGCATGTCATCCCCTCTCTCACCCCCATCACTGTTGAATAAAGCAAAAAGGCCAAAAAAATTATCCTTTAAAATGAGAAAAGTTGTCACAGAAGTTTAGCCCTTTTGGTGTTTTTTGTTTAAATCCGACTGAAGCAGCTCCCAGCTAAACGTGACATTTGTGATGTGTATGATGGTGTGTTTTTTTTTTATTCACTTCTTATCTTTGCAGTTTGAGAATGAACTGATAACTAAATTGGATCAAGAGGTAGAAGGAGGCCGCGGGGATGAACAGTACAAAGTCCTGCTGGAGAAAACGTAAGGCAGAGGAGCAGATCAAACAGAAAATATTTCTTTCATTCTGAAAGTTGTTTAAGTAGTGCAACGCGCCAATCAAAAATCCTTCAATTCTGTGTAATAGGGAATTCACATAGGACTGCTGCTAAAATACCACAAAGGGTTTTATGATTGTGTTTTTTAAAAAGTCCTCAAGGAACCAGAAGGACAAGACAGTCGTAAGCAGCCCCTAATTAGTAGAAACCTCTTGGGGACAGAATTTACGTTGGGGACAGAATTGTTACCCAACAATGCAAAAACAGATTGTCCTTTACAGCTAAAGAAAGGTCTGTGACGTTTATTTGTTTGTATGTGCAGGCTACTGGAGCATTGCAGACGCCACAGATACCTGTCACAGTCAGGAGAGGAGCTGGCTCTGCTGCTGAGCAGCCTACTGGAGAATCTCCTGGCGTACCGCACCATCACACATGACGAAAGTCCTGAGCACCGCATGAGCTGCACTGTCAACGTGCTGGTACGCCCCATGCCTATATTTGCTAAAGGGTTTACACTATTTGTGCATGTACATAAAGCAATTATCTGTGCGCTTCTGCAAATTGCTGGAGAGAAAACGTTTTCAGGATTATGATTTTCCTCTTGCAGAATTTCTACAAAGAAAAAAAGAGGGAGGACATTTACATCCGGTGAGTCCGATGGAGAGACTGAGCATCTGGTTTTTAGAACCAAAGGGTTAACTTTGTCTAACTGATGTGCTCTTGTTACCAGGTACTTGTACAAACTGCGAGATTTGCATCTGGACTGTGAGAACTACACAGAGGCGGCCTACACTCTGCTACTACATGCTGAATTACTGGAGGTCTCTGACACATCAATGTCTTCTTTCTGTTTCAGCGTTTGTGATGTTTAAACTTTGCTAATATTACCATGCATCTGAATGTTTAATGAACCTTTAATTCTTATTCATGGTAATTTGCTTCCCCAGTGGTCTGACAAACCCTGCGCACCTCATCTGATACCTAGAGATGGAGAGCATGTATGGACCCAACAGGAGCTGAAAGAGAAGCTCTTCCAGGATATCATAGGTTACTTGGACAAGGGCAAGGTGAGTAGTAACTGCTCTGCACGTCAGCACGTTCAGATTTCCTAGTATTGTGAAACTTGTTCGGAAGTTACCTAAGTTCACACTCCAGTCGCAGCTTTCTTTGTTGTGTCAGTATTCAGTCTCTTTTGCTCAACCGTTTTACCTTGAAGCCATGAGGTGGGGGTTTCCCCCAAGGACAAACTGTGGGAGCCAGATGGCAGAGTCTAGCTTGTGCTCCTGTGTGTTTATGTTCAGGTTACACTACCGTTCAAAAGTTTGGGGTCACCCAAACAATTTTGTGTTTTCCATGAAAAGTCACACTTATTCACCACCATACGTTGTGAAATGAATAGAAAATAGAGTCAAGACATTG
>JAVQJD010064634.1:0-20237 GCA_036023655.1 Nannoperca australis | reverse complement strand
GAGTTGGTTCTTCAAGATAAACTGTTGGTGGTGCTAATTCTCTAGCCAGGTGCCATTAAACTGAAGTTTCATGTTTTAATATGGGCCACAAAATGTTGTGTTAAGTTTAGTGGGCATTTAAGTCACATGCTTCATGTATGTAATTAGATATTTGCTGTTTCCATTGCACTTTGTTGCATTTAGTTTTATTGATACAGCAATGCTTCCACCTCAGCCGAGCATAACCTTTGCTGTGCTTGGAATTATATCCATAACTGAAGATGGCGGGGGACTCTTAAATGCTTTATTGACATCCAGCAATGTATGTGTCAGAGCTGGGCTTATATCATATCATTTTCAAATTTGGATCCTGAGTCACAAGGACTCTCTGTTGCCTGGTGCCGCAGGAGGGACAACCTGGGCTCTCTTCCATTCCCCTCTCAGCTTCCCCTTTTCACGCCCGGCCAGATGAGTGGCTGACCGTCTGCCCTGATCCCACCGGCTGGTATTCCCTCAATGCTCCACATGTCTTTCAGCCTGCTAAAAAAAAAATCAGTTGGGGAGGGGGGGTTTCTCGTGGCATAAAAGAGCAGAGAGTGATGTCAGTGCAGCCTGGACTCGTTTCAGCCGGAGCATGGATGCTGTCCTGTGGTGTGTGGACATTCTCCAGAGCTGCTCTTAAAAACTGGATCCCTGTGCCTTTTTATTTTTTTTCATGCGGGGTCCTTATATGTTTTTCCATTTTCCAGGGTTTTCTCAGAATGTAGCAGCAATAGCTCTCCACCTATGCTGGAAAATGAGACCTGAATGGGGAAACTGTGTTTTAAAAATATGAAGTAACCCCCTCCACCCCCCTCGCCCAGTCAAATTAAAACACCGTCCCGCTCACCCTGCCCCTCTACCTCTCACCGCTCTGCCAGCTGTGCAGCCCGAGACCGCTGCCAAAAGAAACACGAGCTTACGTCAACTTCCAAATAAGGAGCTGCTACTTCACTTTGACCTGAAAGAGAGACACGTGGGGGGGTGGAGATAGACAGGGAGAGAGTGTCCCCTCCTCCTCATTCATACGCATAATATACTCAGCTACCTGTTTGTTAGCCCAGTGCACGTAGAGCGGAGACTCGATTAGCCCTCTCACTTCACCGTCACTCTCATTCATCCTTTCGCTCTCACTCTCTCTCTCTCCTTCCCTTCACCTCTCTCTGGCTCTCTCTCCGCTCTCCCCGTTTCCACTCATTCACCACCGGAGGACAACACCACCTGCTACCAGGTAAAAAAAAAAGAAAAAGAAAAGCATTGATATAATTTTTTTTTATTGTCATCTGCAGTGATTTTGATGTGTGTGAGGTGAGGTGTTGTGAGTGACGTGATGTGAGGGCTGGGGGGATTTTCTCCATTCAGGTCTTTGTTATTGCAAGAGGCTGCTGACATCAATGAGCCAGTGAGTGGTGGAAAAATCCAAGAAATCATTTGTGGAATCAGACTCGGAGACATTTGAAATGAGCTGAATATTTTTGCCGTTTTAAACATATGCAGTGTGTGTGTGTGTGTCTGTGAGTGAATGAAGGAGAAGGAGAGTGCATGTAGTGAGGGGTTCGTGGGCTGTGTATGCATTAAAGCACAGAATGGGAGTGAATGAGCTCCCTGTATTGTGCATCCAACCTCCTATGCTTGGCATGTCCTCCTCTGGATGGGAGCGCTCCCGAGACGCGCGCACACACGCACACACACACACACACACACACACACAGAGGAGCAGTTGTGAATGCACTGACTCCCAGAGGACTCTCCTCTGTCCCTAGAGAGCGCCGCTATCAGGCCGCTGATGGAGCTGCGCTTCCCGACTTGACAGCATTGCTAATGCTCAGCTGACATTGTGGTGGAAACACAACAACAGATGAGGGCATTCACCGTGTCGCTTAGTTCAGATGAGTCTGCAAGGTGATGATTTAGGAAGACGGTGAAGTGAGTGTAAATTAGCATGCTATATTTGTTGTGTTTCATCAGAAAGAGAGAGCCCTACTTTTTGCTTCAACATTCGGATGCTTTGATTGTCATTTTTTCAGTTGGAACCTCATTTTAGAAATTGCTCATTAAGAAGCTTATATTCCATCGAATTTCTACACAAACATCTTTTGTCTTTTGGAATACTGCACCTTTTTCACTTAAAATGTTCCCTTTTTAGGTCAAGCATAATCGAAAAAAACTAAAGAGAGGTTTAAAACTGTTGAATTGTTTAGAATAATGTAGCTTAGTTTTTCATGGAGACTGGTCGAGTGTTCTTTGTCCTCCCCATGTACAGTGTGCACTTTCCTTTCTGGTTCCTCCTGAAAGAATGGACGAGTATCAGTCTAGTACATATTAAAGACTCCCAAAGTATTGATTTTCTTTGGAGATGTGTACCGTTCTCTCCTCAAAAAGCCGTAGCTTCAAGGAGGGAAGGAGGCACCTTCGCCTGCCTGCCTGCCTCGCTCTCTCCCTCTCTCAGTAGTCGGTGAGGATGCTGGAAGATAAATTTAGCCCTCCAGCTCTCCTTCCATCTGCTACCACATGGTTTAGGGCCGTTACCATAGGAACCACCGCTGGGTGCCCATTAGTGTGAGAAGAGGAAATTTTCAAGATTTTTAAAAAGCCATTTGTACAATATTCTCTTTCTGCGTGCTGCGTGAATGGACGCAGCATTTCACACATTTATATAAGAGAGTTTTTTTGTTTTTTACTTGAGTTGATATAGTTTCTGTACCTGCAGATTTTGAGTGCACTCTGCAGATTGTAACTGCAACTGTATGCCCACACGGCAAATATATGTACACTGCAACCATTAAACATCAGAAAATAAATTGCTTTTATATTGTGTCATTATACTGTAGTAGCTCATTTACAGTGCTAAACACAGTATATATTTATATTGAACACATTGATAGTATTCCTGCCTAATGCCTAATGAGAACCAGAGAACTTTTTTTCCTTGCAATACGCTCTATAGGCTGTCTATAAGCTAATGTTAATGGTAGCCATTAGCAGGAAAACCCAGGTGGGATTATTATTAATGATGGCTGCATTACATTACGGTGTGCCAGTTGTTTAAACTTGGTATTGTGCACCCTGACTCACTAGTATGGCTTACTAGAACAAAGCCATGAATTGCACAAGATACGTCAAAATGTCTGTTGAGACAAAAGACTATTGTTTCTTGGAAAGGATGTCTGACAGTAGCTGAAAGGACGCTCAAACATTTCACTCCTATAACATTGTTATACTCCAAAAAAGGGTCAAAAGCGATGCAGAGGTACCAGAGATGTTGTCTTTTTTTATTCCATGCATTTACCCACAATGAAACTTGACTGCCCACAGTCATGCTAGTAGCGGCTAATGTAGCTTCAAGCAGAGATAAGGAGTGGGCAACAGAGGTCTGGTACGCTCACTTCTTTCTTACTCCACACCCCCACATTTATTTTTCACAGCTTTTCAACAAATTCAGTACACTTCATTGTGAAGCCACAAAAAACTAAAGGCTAAACACCTTTTTTCACATATGCAGTTGTACTCCCCAAGACCTGTAAACAGACTTTGATCTGATGGAAAATCGGTGGAGTTTCCCTTTAAGGTGATGTATAGATGTTTGATGGAATGTTGCTATAAAAGTTGATATTTAGTTTTTACTAAATGTGTAGTAATTTGCCCTAGCTAAACAGCTGTCTGACTGGTTATACTATCAACATCACACCTAGACATGTGTTTTCTAGCAGAGTCTTGTGACGGTTCACCCAGAGAGAATTGCAGAGGCTGAGAGCCAAGGACACGGGGGAAAATGGCAAACACGTGGAAAGAAGGGTTGAAGAAAAAAAACCTGCCTGCTAAGTTCAATTGCACCAAGAGAGGTGCAAATGAAAAGTCTTTAGTTAACTCTGGTATAAGTGTGACACATGCAAGTGTCAATAAGTACATGCATTGCGTGATTTTAAAAATGCCACTTGGTTTTAGGTGCCAGTTCTGCACTGCCAAGTGCTCCATCTGAAATGTATTTCACTCCAGTCTCATGCAGGTGTTCTCACAGTCTGAGATCTGAGGCGTTATTTTCAGTCGGACTCTCCTCCACGAGCTTAGTCCAGTTAAACTACCTGTCTGACCTACATTTAGCATTTACTGGTCTCACTGCAAGAAATCGGGGGCTATGACATCTGAATGGTCTTCTGCAAAGTACAGATATAATATACCAATGCCGAACGCCTGTTTTTTGTTACAAAGAAAAGCAATGTTGGTTCAATATTCATCCCATACTGGCACGTATACTCTTCCCCCAAGTTAAACCAAAGATGGCTATCAACCGGTTATCAGTAATTTGGATATAATCCAGCAGCTTTGCCGTCTTCCACCAGAATGTGGGTGTAGAAACCAGCTGGTCAGTGCGTGGGATGCCTTGTTTACTGTTTCAGTATGCTGGCACAAAAAAACATTGGGAGTTTTCTTCAGTATCTCCACTGAGTAACCTTGTGTATGCACTCACAGCTAACAGCCATCCTTTGCCTTCATCTGGCCTGTTTTTTTAAGTATCAGAAATCACAGTTAATCAGATGAAATTATCCATATAAAACACAATAAAGTAATGAATCAGGTAGAGTCATTCGCATGCGCTCTTTATTGTAGCACTGTCTTGTGCTCCTGATTTTAAAGGAAGTGTAGTTTGCTACTGGACAACATAATGTCAAAAATGCAGCATTAATTAGAGCATGGTGAGACACACTCCCAGGTTCACGTGACACAGTCCCTTACTTAATACAAGTGTAATTAAATAGGCAAAGAAACTTCAAGCAATTTCATTAAAACCAAAAAATAAAATCATTATTTTTTATGGTTATATGTTTTAATATTATTAACTTCCTCCTCAACCAGGAAGATTTTGTATGTCCTTGTGAAAATGACAAATCTTCTTTGGGTATCATCATTTTGCGCTGTCTAGCAGCAGGAAGATCTGAGCTGAGTGAATTTATGGGAGTAGGTGGGATATGTAATGCTGTCTGACAGAAAGATATTGTTGCCCACTGTTTTGAAATAAGTTATGCATGGTTGATTAGAAATCATTGAAGACCATGGCAAATTTAAATTATGCATTTATTGTTCTTGTCACAGTCATTGGACGTATTGCCTCTCTCTGGGAATGTCAGCAGAATCATCGTTCTCACTTGCTGCATACTGATACATTTTTATGCAAAATATTACATAAACCATTCTAATTTTAAAGATATTCAGCAGCCAGGGGAAAGTGAAAGCTGAATGTTAGGACACATACAGTGATTACGTAAGGCACTGAAACATAAATATCCATACATGGCAAGCGGAGGGTCAGAGGGTTATCTGTGTCTCAAAGTTGAATTGTATGCACTATTCTATATAATGAGTTGTTTGTCTTCACAGATCTTTATGTTTAGAAGACAGAAGAATCATATATTCAACTGAGTCAACTGAGCATCAGAGTGTGTGGCAACAAGACAAGCTGAGTTCTTCATGATGGGATACTTTAGGTCAGCTTGGCAGAGGACTTCCTCCACAGCACATGACATATCACAGCTGCATTCTTTGATGCCGCCATTCTACATTTGATGTCATCATTCTGCCGTCAAGCAATACGTTTAAGCAAAAAAAAGCCTGTCAGTCAACTAGAGTAGATATAATTTGGTAGAATTTGCTCACATTAAACCCATTATCCAGTTAATGATTTGGCTTGAACTCTGTAGCCTGGCACAGGCAGACACATCCCACTTGTCTACCTGAGGCTGTCCTTCCATTTTATGGAGGCCTTGCATAGTCGCCTGACGACTGGGGAGCAGTCCGGAGGTCAAGAGCATTGTCAACCAGAGTCTCCTCCCAGAGGCCCATCCAGGTCTCCCTCCCAGTCCCGTCAGCAAAAACAAACCAGGACCCTGAAGCCCCATGGCACCCAGCAGCAACCCAAACAGTCCAGAAGACAGCATCCTGAGCGTAAATGTCTCAGGCACCAGCGGCAGAGCGTCGAGTCAGATACAGCACTGGAACACAAAGATGAGGAAACAAAAGCAACTACAGTTTCTAGTTTGTCACCAGGAGTCACACCTTCCTCAGCCGGGGGCCCTACCCAGTCTAAACCAGAAACCCAGGAGGGCACCCCAAAACAGAAACGTGAGCGTAAGCCTCAGAGACCAGGCAAATATGTCTGCACTTACTGTGGCCGTGCATGTGCAAAGCCTAGTGTCCTACAGAAACATATTCGCTCCCACACAGGTGAAAGACCATATCCCTGTGCCCCATGTGGCTTCTCATTTAAGACCAAGAGTAACCTGTACAAACACCGCAAATCACATACACACAGGGTGAAGGCAGGTCTGGCACTTGGGGAGCCGAGATCTTTAGAGGAGCAAGTCACTGAGTCAGAAGATGAAACCCGACAGCTTTCATCAGTATCTTCCCATGCAGAACGACAAGACAGTGAAGCCTCAATCAAAAGTCATGAAACAGACAGGACTAAAGATTGCACTGGAGGAAAAGATGACTCCTACGCTGTGAAAAAAAGACTGGCCCTGCGTCTAAGTAGAGGAAAACAAGGTCCCCAAGACTCAACTGATGAAAAGACTTCATCTCTAATTTTAGGGAGTAAAGGCAGCACAGAATCTGGCTATTTCTCTCGCTCTGAGAGTACTGAGCAGTCACAGGACAGCCCCCCGAACACAAGTGCCAAAAGCTATGCAGAGATCATCCTCGGCAAGTATGGACGTCTCGGACACCTACAGAGGATGTCTCGGCACCATAACCAGCAGCCCTCTGGTCAGGAGGACAAAAGCATCCCATTCACAGTCCCTAAGAAGCAGGTCATTGACCATATCACCAAACTCATCACTATCAATGAGGCAGTGGTGGACACCAGTAAAATTGACAGTGTAAAACCAAGGAGATTTTCACTCTCCAGAAAGAATAGTTCAGAGTCTCAAAAGAGTTTGTCTATGAAAGAACCGCTTATTCATAGCCCTAAAGCTGGAGATATGAACTATAAAAACAGTGGCTCCATCACCATGGGAGTTCCATGTGAAAAATGTCATCATCCATCCCTAAATGTGGAGCAGCCAGCTGGCCAAACATCCACTGCCCCTCTGGTGAGAAGTCACTCAATGCCATCTGCAGCTAGTTCATTTGACGCATCCAGTGGTGGTCTCAGTAAATTCCGCCTAAGTCAGTCCTTTGATGAACGACAGCCTTCCGAAACGCAGGCATCCCGTCGTTATAGGATGCTAAGACGACAGCCAGCTATTGAAATCCCACTTGGTGCCGAACTTACAAAAGAGGAACATGAGGTTTCTCATTCATTTTACCCTGACAGCATAACCACGGTGACTGACCACAAGCAAAGTCAACCGCAGCCGTATGAGTGTGAGGCCTGTGGCACTGGGTGCAGTGATTGGGAAGGTTATAAGAAACACAGGCAAAGCTTGTGCTTAGCACATCATCCCAGAAATGAGGTGGTAATTAGTCAAATAGAGTGCTCACAGTTAATTAACCATGCAGTCAGAGCAGGAGCTTCAGCAATGCGCAAGAGAAGGAAAGAGGAGAGTTTTGAATTTGATGACCCCTCTTCTCCTTCATTACCCTCTCCTGACCTCTCAGGACAGTGTAAAGATGAAAGCAATGTAGCTTATGAGGGCCCCAGAAGACCTACACTGCAAACCTGTTCAGTAATTCAACATACTAGTTCATTTGAAAAACAAGAATCTTCGTGCAATGACACAAGCACTGAGGCAACAAAAAACTCTCCCCCTCATGAAGAATATCCATTGGTGCTTCAGAAACAACCCCAACAACAGTCGACAAAACCAGCAACCCAAAAGCTGGTCCACCAACACAATGTGCTGGTTCCAGAAATACTGGTCACAGAGGATTCCAACATGGGCACAGAGACCTCGATAGAGATAACCTCCACAGCAAAACATTCTGAGAAACCTGATGAATTTCAGTGGCCACAGAGAAGCCCCTCTCTGGCCCAGCTACCTATTGAAAAGCTTCCTCCAAAGAAGAAGCGCTTACGTCTAGCCGAGGTTGCCCAGTCATCTGGGGAATCCAGTTTTGACTCCATATCCCTACCACACAGCCCTAGTCAGGACAGTAGTGCATCTTATGCATCCAGTCGTTCCACATCCTTTGAAGAGTCAAATAGACCTGACATGGAAATAGCAACATCGACACCACTGAGAAGATCAAGAGCTCCTAACATGTTGACAGTGCCTGGGGTGCATCAGCACAGAGATATGAGGCGATCTGCATCTGAGCAGGCGCCTCATGACCCACAACCAAGTATCCTAATGGCTGAGACCCGCAGTAAGTCTTTTGACTACAGTTGTCTCTCCCCAGAACGCTCTGCAGTTGGCTGGAGGGAAAGAAGAAAATGTCTTCTTATGAGACACACTGCTATCAGAGATCCAGATGAGGAAGAGGAAGAGCGGTGTGCCATACCAGGCCATAGTCCTGAACATGTCAACCCTAATACATCTTCTCAAGCAACTCCAACTTCTGTGTACTGCAGTAGGTCCCCTCTTTCTCCTTTATCAAGTGACACATATTTGCACAATCCAGTAAAATTACAATGCAAAGAGGTCTTCACTCAGTGGAAACTCAGTCAAAATATTCAGTTGACAGGCAGCACAGAACTGTCCCTTACTCACAGCCCATCTGTAGATCCTGTAAAAGAGGTCTCACACATCCATACAGTGCAGCCCCCTCCTCAAGCACCACAGCCTTATCCTAAACAAGGACCATCAGGGGCAGCCAGAGCTCGCTACCTCCCCATGTCTACAGGGCTAAAGCTAGAGATTCCCTTACTACATGATGAATATTCAGAGGTTCGAGTAAGTCACTCCCAAAGCAAGCACCCTGTCCCTCATATCAGTTCTAGTCTGGAATTACTGAGGCCAGTCACATCTCCAGCAGTAGCAGTGCGTCTCCAAACAGACACCCTCACACTAGCATGTGCCATATACACCACATTGTCTCAGTCCACCTCTCCCATGCACCAGGAGAAGGGTGATGCTGTTTCACACAATATAGGTATCCCAACAGCTGAATACAGAAACCATAGGAACATAAGTCCAGACCTTCAATTGTGGTCTGACGATGGCCTCCGGATATCAAGCTCAGGAGGCAACAAGCGCATGCTTTCCCCTTCAAACAGTATAGAGAGCCCCCCTGAGTCACAGCAGCAGCAGAAACGAGTAAAAGAAGAAGAGGAGAGGGGGGTGGGACGTGTTGACAAGGCCTTGGTGGACACATGCAATCAGGAAATCAAAGGGGAGAATCAGTCATCTCTACCCAGTGTTAGTTCTCCCATCACACATGTTGGTTCATCATTCCCCAGTCTGCTGTCCAGCACCTGTAATAGCTGGTGCTATTTGAACTACATTAAACCAAACCCTTCAACTCTGGATGAACAGAAGCCCTCAGTCTATTCATCGTGGTCCACTAGCGGCTATGACCCCAACCCACCTGGCCTCTCCAGCAAGACAGCTCTCTCTCTGCTGCACTGTAAGCAGAGGCTCAGTCCCTCCATCTACACTGTATCCCCCATGTCAGTCAGGACAACTGAGTCAATGGAGAAAGAGGACAACAAAAGACCACGGTCCACTGAGGTAATTACAACACCTGCCGCTGATTACAGTTGTTGTAATTTGAGAATTTCACATTTATTTGGCCAATCAAAATGTAGAAGGATATGGAAGTCTGAGAGAAGGTAGATGACATGCAATAAAGGGTGTGAGTGACATTTGAAACCAAGATAGCACATAAAGATGGTTAGTTCCCAAAGTTAAAGGAGACCCATTATTCAGATTAAATTCATTCAAGGGTCTACCTGGCATGTTTTACCTTCTTGATAGGTTAGCATAGAAAGCCTCTTTGCTTTCCCCTCTGGTGTACTGAGTACAAGGTGTGGTAAACATTGCAAGGTATCTTTGTAATTTTTATGTAACCTCTATATAAAAAAGGATGAAAATACTTTGCTAACTGCCAGCACCAACTTTATGTTGATGACATGAGTATGAAAATCTTTACGATGATACCCTAAGGGAAAAAAAAATACATATATATGTGCTTAAACAAATGCTATTAAACACAACGTTCAATGAATATTCCCAATTTTTGTCTCCCTGGGCATGCTGGAGCAGAGTTGGTGAATTTGCCCATGTCTCTTTCGAGTGTAGGTCTACAACAGGCAGCCGTACTGCAGAGACCATGAAGGAACAAGGAAGGGGCAGCAGTCAGCGGATGACAACAAGTCAAACAGAAAAGAGGAGAGGGAGGACGAGAAGAAGCCAGAATCCAGAAATAAACAACCGCCGGAAGTTTGGATCTCTGAGAGAGGGTGAGTATGAACGTACCGTGTCCGATGCTTAAGAACATTAGCTAATAACATCAGGTTTACTGGTGACATATTGTCTATATTTACAGCGTTAAATCTGATGTGCCTCATTACTCGTGTACCTCATTAGTGTTGAGGGCTTGCGTCACATATTGTGGTATGTTGTGGAAATTGTTGTCTGTCCACCGTGTTGGAGAGGCTAAGGCTTGGCTGTCTGCACCAACAGAGCCCGTCTGTTGAGGGGCTGAAGCCAGGAAACTACTTAGCTTCCTTGGCTCCTGCAGAGATTCATTTATACCAACCATTCACATGGAGCGGCAGCACGTTTCATTCTCTTAGACTCACACCAAAGGAACGAGCTGAAAATATACAGTACGTCCATGTCCATACATAGCATTAGTCATTAACAGGAGCCTGCCATATTTTGCCTTCTGTAATCACTCCTCCTGCTCGTACTGGCCATTAAAGACCTCTTTTTAAGTCACTTTCAATGTAAGTGATGAGGGACAAAATCCACAGTCCATTATGTACAGAAATATATTCCAAAGTATATCTAAAGCTTATATGAGGCTTCAACAGATTGTGTTAGACAATTCAAATGGATATCTTCCAAAGTCTTTTTAGTATAAAAAAATCCCTCTTTTTGTTATTATCCCTCCGCTGCAGCTTATATGGGGAAACACAAAGAAGGAATTTTATTAAGACAGACTTGAAAAGTGTGAACCTCTCCATTAGTACAGTGTGTATAATGCTATTTCTTTCTTTTCTTTTTTTTAAATGAGCAGAGGCTGAATGGGTTGGAATGGACTGCAATGTTCAGATGTGAGTTAGAACAAGGTTTTATTTGGGAATTTCTGGCCCTGATTTTGGCCTGTCAGGCTTAACAGGGTTATTAGGCTTAGTAGACTAATGTAGGTGGTTGTAAGTAGTAAACTCAAGCTCATGTATCCTCTGTTTATAATTTCAAAAATGTATTTGCATGAACACAGTCTGACTGTCTGATTTTCTATAAAAGGGCAGAAAGTTGTTTTTGCCATATAAAATCCTTGTTTGGGATTAGCTGGCAGGTGTCTATTAAAACTCCAAACTAACATCCGGAGGTTTACCACTGTTCTAAATCACTTTACAATACATTACATGAAATTATATATTATAATGCAACAATGTCCTGATATAGAAACTATATATATAACTAAAGTATATGCACTCAGTGGAGGAAATGCCACTTTGCTTTGTGTTTTTTGTTCTAGCGTCAGGGTTCAGGACACTTTGCTGTGTATTATCCCCAAACCCGACACACTCAGGACTTCTGATACCCATCAGAAATTTCAAACTGCTGCGATGCGATGCAGGGGAGTGCAGAGAAGTGCCATCTGTGTGTCTCGTTTTGGTTTGGGACTTTGTCTGTGAACAAATCCTTGTTGTGACTCATGTTGACGCTCAGCACAGTCTTCCTAAAAGAGTGAGTCATCCTCACGCCTGCTCACTTTCTCCTTCTCTGTCAGTTCAGTCTGTCTGAGGGACAAAAATACAAGGCAGTCGAACATTGCAGTTTTTTCTTGTTGGCATAGGGAAAGGCAAGGGAACCTGGACTCAAATTGTGGGTGTAAATATGTGCTGCATGAAAAGCCTATGGATACAGCTGCTTTAGTGTAGAGGTATAGAGTCCTTCATTAACTTGTAAGTTTTTTAAGACTGTTAAAGCCACCGTTTATGATACCTGCCGAGTTTATCCAGCCGTGAAGCCTGTAGTGAAAATAGAAGAAAAAACAACCAATTATAATCAGAACGATTGTTTGTCGTAGGAATGTGTTTTCATTTTCTGTGTTTTTTCATGCTTATTTGGAGCAGCAGCTGGTCTGGGCCAGGGCTTCCCTCCCTCTCTGGCCTGTTTTTATTGGCTGGCTGCAACAAACCCTGGACCTTGGGCCACATCGCAGGCTCCCCCTTGTTTGGACTCGGTGTTGGTGTGAGCTGTGATGGGGTTATAAGGCAGTGGGGGGGGTCTGGTTTTGGCTTATGAAAGATGCTCTGTTGACGGTGAAGTGGGTGCCTTGCTGAGGGACCCTCTGTGTACATGGAGGGGTGGACCAGGGCCCAGCTGCCACAGTGTGAGCTCCCTCTGTAGCAGAGGCCAAACACATAGCATACTTACACTGGATAAATACAGGCACTAAAAAGCTGCTTACAGGTGCTAAAGGGCCTGCAGCCTTACTGTCAGCTCCAGTTACACTCATATTGATTGTGACAATCGTCCTGAGAGAAGTGGTATCAATAGACAACTGAAATGCTCTGAGGTCTAAACTGAAACCTCTTGCTCTCTTCACATCTACAGATCAAATAAAAAGCATGCTCTTCTGCACAGTGGAGGTGGAGGGAAGTGCCAAAGTGAGGATTGTGGATTCCACCTTAAGAATACCAGTGTGCTGCATAAGTACACCCATCGCATCACAGAATCCCCACCATATAACTGCAAACACTGTAATGTTTCTTTCGAAGCCAAAGGTAAGGATAGACAGTGACGTAAAGTTTGCAATGTTCACTGTGCATCCTGTAGGAGCTCAGCCTTTCTTTTGTCTTTTACAGGAAGCCTCGCTGAACACCTGACATCTGAGGCACATGAAGAAACCTGTTACCCAGATGGCATAGATGAAGGTATGCGTTGTTAATTTTTATAGTGTGCTTGATAAACTAGTAAGAAAGTTTATAAATGTGTGTGTGTATATATATTATAAACTTGCTAATTCTGCTAGAACCCTCTCTCCCAGCAACACATGTAGGGGGCGTGGTCTCATGGCTAAGTAGTGTGTGGGTCAGGGGACAAGGGAAGACTGACACTGATAAGAGTCTTTTTTATACAAATTTCATGACGTAGACAGGTCCCAGCTGGTTGACTCTCTGTCAGCATTGGCCTCGCAGGTTCATGGCTGATTTAAAAAAGGTGTTAGCATGTTGAGCCATTTTCAACCCAAGAAATGTATTATTGTATTAACACTTTCAGTGATGTATTTCATCACAGTACAGTCAATATAATATTATAACAGAAGTTGTCTGAGTGTTATTGCAATATTACTCCAACCAAAACACATAGTCACAGTGTAGACTCATTTGGTTACTTACATTATTACACACAGTTCAGTTTTCCATAACATGAGCTCTTGAAAATGTTCATAGAAACATAAAGCTGCTGCTGCAGCACACAGTAAGCTAGTTGTGCTAACTGTAAACTAGTTAACACGTAAGATAACATTTCGCCACCGATTGTCTTTTTAAGCTGATATCTGCAGTGGATGTGGTGTTGTCAGGACATATGACCATGCTATTCTCCCTGCTATACACTTTGAGAAATGTGGACCAATCAGGACCGAGACTTGTATTTACTATAGTATATTACTATAGTTTACTATAGGGCTGCATAAGGTCAATAAACTTAACTGAAAATGGCAAGATTGCTTGGTTTATATGCTAATTAAAGTGGTCTTTGTATTTGTTTACATTGTGCCTTGGTGCTGTTGATGGCTCAGCTGTCAATCAAACACGCACAGCTGCCCTTTACAATAAAAAGGAATTAATTAAAAATTTGAAATTCAGATGAATTCAGATTTTGTGGACTAACAGATTTAGTCCACAAAATGAGAAAATGTATGTGATTTGAGATCCTGTCTGTTTACATACCATGTCTCTTTGATTGAGCTTCGCGTTTGTTTGAAGGGAAATGTAAACACTGGTTAGCAGCATTTTATGATCTTGGGCGTACAAGTGATCTCTGTTGTGTGTACAGTATTTGACTGGAAATATCTGCCTGGTTCACTTGATCTTGAATAGCTTTCACTAAAGACTGGGGTTGGTTGTTAGCGCAAGAAACATGGAGAGAAAGTAAAGTTGAAAAGTGCATTTTCCTGTCTTAGGAGTCTGTGAAGAACATCCAGTTGACTCAGATCAACAAAAAGATCATCAGTACTCTGATCAGGGGAAGCGTGGACATGATGAGGAGGACAATGTGAAGGACAAGGATGGCAGTTGTGATGAAGACAACCGGGCCGAGGCGGCTGCAGGCTCTCACCCTCCCTCCTCTGATGGTGTGAAACCTCATGCAGGAGGCCAGCTGATGGAGCCTGAACCCAGCCGATCTGTCCCGCTTCCCCCCAAGGATTCTACCCAGAAGAGCTCGGCCAGTGTCAGGAGGGCCC
Organism: Nannoperca australis; assembly: GCA_036023655.1. Taxonomy (NCBI): domain Eukaryota; kingdom Metazoa; phylum Chordata; class Actinopteri; order Centrarchiformes; family Percichthyidae; genus Nannoperca; species Nannoperca australis. Next base: position 5,696 of record JAVQJD010064634.1, on the reverse strand, counting down.
TGTTTGCCCGCAGGCGCCTTGACACATCGGCATCGGCATCCTCCAGAGGCTCCCATTCTCCTATTACTCAGTCCCTGATTCCACTGAAGGAGACTTCTCCACCAATATCACCCAGGCCTCGCCAGTCCCCCGCTGCCCCTTCCTCCCTCTCCCCATCCAGTTGTCACGTCTCCACCTCTGCTCTGAGACCAGTCACCCCTGTTAGAAGCCTTTCTCCTATAATAGTCCAGTCCCATGGACCAGAGTCCCCTGGGCCACCAGGCTCTCTGGTAGACACCTCTGCTCAGTGTCAAGCCTGTTTTCACCCAGGACACCAACCAACTACAGCAAGGCTGGTGAGTCACTTCAGCTTTGGCTTCAAAAAAACATGTTTAGCAGCTTTTCTACATCTAACCTAAGCCAGCCATTGTTTTTGTCTTACTCTAAATCTGCCACCATGCTCTGTTTTTGTTACGTGTATAATTAACGCTGGTCCAAACGTGGCTTTTGTTCAAGCCGCAGTCTTCACTCACCTGTGACTTGATCCATCTCTGTTAGTTTAGCCTACAGTTTTAAATAAATCAGCTTTTGGCTCACAAAGCTAATCTTGTGTGGCTCAGTTAAATCCCAGTAAGTCAACATCTAGAACAAATATAGATAGGCTGGTACATATGAGGTTATTTTAAAGTTGCACATTTATTGGAAAAGGAAGGAAAGGCAACTCTCTTGTTTTATATCGCGCAAACCAAGCCTGCAGCGCTGAGCCTTAAAATAATGCAGGAGAGCTCCCAAATAGACGCAACATGTTTTCCCTGGGCAGCCGCTGATAAAATCAGAAGCAGGCCGATCGTTAAATACCAAGATTGGAACCACATGTCCACGAGGAAAACAACGCGGGCGAATATCTCAGCCTTCACCCCAATAAAACTTTTTAAAACTTGTCTATTCCAAACTTGTGGTTATGTTATGGTGTAACCTCACCTCTTCCTCCTCACACTTATATAGGTCTCATAGGAGTAGATACTAATTCACATTCTCTACAGGGTTGTTTTCCACATCTGCACTCATTTCTGTTCACGTGTTAGCTGAAGGTGTAAACTGCCTGTATTTTGGAAGCGGAGCTGTTTTTATATTGATAAATATTTGATGTGTACATATATGACCTTCTGTAGACTTGCTACAGTGAATATACACACTTGACATTCTTTATATCTTTTCTAATATGGATTCTCTTGATTCTCGCTTACAACAATTCTCTTGACATTTTTTTACACATTTTATTATTTGATTATGTTTCTGTATTATTTTGCACACCATTTCAATACAGTAATTTACACTAGAGTGATATCAGCCCACATTAAATAATCATCAATATATCACTATCTTTGTATGCACCGCATTTAGAGATGCACCGGTCCATTTTTTTTCAGTTCAGCTCTGATTACGACTTTACGATAACTCTAATACTTGCATTTTCTTCCACCCCTCAGAATGTGCAAGCTCCACCTGTACGTCTAACTCGTACTGGTACATCTAATAATCAGATTCATATCAGCATTGGCTTAAAAAAACAAGTAGCATGGCTCCAACTTAAAACAAACAAGAAGCAAATCCATTTTTGTGAACATTAAACTATTTCTGAGTGCAGATTAAAATAAACAAATGAATCGTATTACATCAAACAATAAAATCATTACTTCAAAAATGACAACAATAGCTTGTAAACTGTGTATTACTTGTTTCACCTCTGACACCACTGTTGTCAAAAGTGTAACCACACGCAACAGTGATGTCACAGGGTCCCGGGGCACACCTGTACATCACTGCAGAAAGGTAAGGAAGCCGTGTTAAGATGCTTCAAGTAATTGGGAAGTCTATTTACCATTACTCTGTATTTGCCACTTGTGGGCATTGTTTAACAAAAGGTTCACAGTCTCGCTTTAAAAGGGAATCATTAAGTGTTTGGACCTCTTGCACAATACCACACGCACACAACAACAACAGCAGCTACTGGCTAATTAGACTGAGACCCAAAAGAATCGAATCAAAACTGAACACATCCACATGCTAAATATTCTTGATATTATTACTTAATTAATTAGCATGTGCTTGTATTGCTTAAGAATGAGGCTTTTAACCTCCAGAGATATTGTCTTTGTCTGCTGTTCGCTAACTTATAGCACCTCCCCAGAACCCAGAACGCCCAAGTCATGGTCGAGTCATTGCTATTGATCGACAACATCAATGTCTTGCTTATTGCCCCTTTAAATAGGCCTCATTGTCTTTTCTACTGTGTCCTACTCATTTTGCTGACCCAGTTTCCCCAGCAGAACCATTCAGGTTTCATTTCATCTTGTTTTCTTGTAGTCTGTAGATGAGGTAGGACTGACCCACATCAACCCACATCCCACGCGGCCTCGGGGAGCCCACAACCTCCTGAGTCACCTCCCTCTGCACTCTCAGCAAGCGAGCAGGGCCCCCAGCCTCCTGATTCCCATCGGGGGGATACACATGATTCAGCCCAGGTCCCTCCTCCCTCTGTACAGCCTGGTGAGCAGCCCCATAGCAGCCACAGCTAACCCCGCAGGGACAGGGACATCCTGGAGACTAAGTGACGCTCCAAAGGGGAGGCTTTCTCTGCTGCTGCGCCAGGATACTCTCAAAGAGATGTCGCCCAGCAGCCGAGGCAGCTCCCTGGACCCCGAGGCATTAGGGGGAATGTCCGCAAGCAGCCGATCAGACGCTCTATTACACAGAAAGAGTCCAGGATGCTCTGGCGTCCAACAACCGCAGAGTCCCGGGACAGAGACAAGGCATCCGGAGGTAAACCCAGACGCACATGTTACACAGAGGTGTGTTTATCCGGAGACCACCCAAGGCCAAGAAAAGGCTCCTTCCTCCCAGACACAACTCTGATAGGAGGGAGAGCCTGAAAGGGACAGTGCAAAAGACTGAAACCAGAGTCTGTAAAAACACAGCGCTGGTTTGGAGGCCGAGGACAAAAGGCAAGAGCACTTCAGCACCGCTTCTGAATGACGCTATTATGTAATTATATGAATAATATATATAGACACTATGTTAGATATGCAGTATGTTTTGTAACTCTTTTTTTGTACCCCCTTGTTTGATGTCATCTATGTAAATTTATCTATGTGCTATTATGCAAATTCTGTACTATATGCAAAAGCAGCTGGAATGAAAATAGACAAAGTTTGAATCAGTTTCCCTATTAACCCCTTTGACAGCTCTAATATACTATTGCTGTGTTAATGTACTGTATTACCAAAATGGATATAGAAAGGTACTACAAATATTTATTCACCCTGACCAGTATTTTGAAGTGCAATTTTATGTCAAGATTGTGGTTTGAAATGTCATTCTTAAAGGCTGTGATTATTATTTGTCGGTTTTTGTTGTTGTCTTTTTTTTGTGTTCAAAGAAGCAGGGTTACGATCACCTCCTTTTCTGATGTTTGTAGGAAAAGAAGTTTCAGATCAAGACATTTGGAGTGCACTGACAAATCATTTGATATCCAGAGGAAACCTGTTTCGTGAACATGGTAGCTACGTTTTGTTTTTCATAAACAGATACATGTATTTTTGTGTTGTTGCTTTTATAAATGATACATCACTCTTGTCATTTTCATGTTTACCATTAAACGTCTCATTTTTACAGATTTATATTAAAACTGTGTTACGAGTGTGGTTTTTGAGTTAGATATTGGTCTCCCTTTCCAGTGGTTTTTCAAATGCTTATTGATGTGAAGAAATGAATGGAAATCAATGGCTGCTTGAAAGGTAGGAAAGCATTTAGAAATGTGAAACCCTACTACTAGGAATGTAAAGTATGTGGTTTGAAACAAAAAACTTTTTTTCACTTACCCATAGTGGTATTCAGCCATGCAGGTAGTTTGGTCTTAATTGCTCATGTTTTCTGAGATTTAAGTCTCCAAAAAAACACAATAAAGGTGAACAGTGCACCAGTTTTAAAAAATTGCACTTTAAAAATGTTGCATATATTTCCAGAAACAACATCATCTCCTCACACAGCAGGATTAGAAACTTTAAACTTCCATTGACTCTTTCTCTCTCTGTACGTGGCTCTGGTTTTACTACCGGTGTGGGGATGTCACCACACACGCCAGATTTAAAATCTCTGTTGTTCTGCGAAATACAGAGAGATTTACCTGGTGGTGAGGCTAAAAAAGCATTGTGTGAACTGGCAATGGCTAGACTGTAACAGACGTTCATTTATAAGTGACTTATATATAAGTCCCCCACTCGAGCTTTAAATTCCATGAAATAAAATAAAAGAGACATACCAGTCACCCAGAAATCTATAAAAAATGCAGATATTGGCTGACAGCCATTCTGAAGGTATTTAAATGAATTGAAGGTCTTTTCACCATATAGAGGCCATTATTCACTTGCACAAACCAAGTATCATAATCCAAATGAGAGCGGACTTTAATTTCTCAAAAACGCTTATAAAAACAGTTATCTTATTGTCTTGCTATGAGACACATCACTTGACTGGGGTCATATTTGATATGTTAAAGTTCTTTAATGGGCCCTTAAACATTTACATCCATCTATACGTTTTCAGCACTAATTATATGAAGAGCGATCTCATCACTCGCAGGAGTCATGTCATAATGCAGCAACAAAGCTAGTTAACAGAGGAGTGTGGCTATGGAGTTCATCTCTAATTCTGATGGAGTCTGACCTCACTGCTGACCTACATCAAGCTGCCAAAAGTTCTCTTTTGCTTTGTTTCTGACAATGATTTTGTTAGCTTTGCTGTAACATTTTACTCTCCCTATTACATATTTATTATGTGTTGTTTGTTGCTGCAAACCGTGCAGTTGTGCCTTAACATGTCTCTTTTCTTCTCTGTGAATTGCATTGTGAATAGCGTTTATTGTTGCTTTTCTTTACAATCTAATTCCAGGAAGACTAAAAATATATAGAGAAAAGCCAAATGTTTTCCTGAAACCTGCAGCTTCTGTGGTGATGAATGTGGCACCCCCCTATAGCTATGGTAAGACTGTACATGATGTTGAAATCCCAGCTCTAAGAATAGAAACATTAATTTTACTTACAATCTATTTTATGGGCTGCCTTTATTTACATTATTTTATTTATTTTATTTTGTTGTCTTTGAGATTGACCCTCCGCAGCTCATCTTCTGTTTCCCAGAACTGAATCTGTGATGTAACCACTGGGTGGCAGGAGAAAGCAACTTTAAAGTCCATCTTGGCTCATGCTGCCAGTGCACTGAAAGGGATGACGTCACACACTGAAGGTAGTGGCTCATACTGAAACCCTGTCCTGTAATAAATCATCCATATAGTCAATACATTTCTTGTGATTTATTCCCAGCCAGGGTTAATTGTATACACTTGGTACATGGAAAACTTGAAATTATGATTTGATAATATACATCCACATATTCGTGTTCGAGAGAAGAATTAACACTCGAGTAAGATTACAAATGTGTGTGCTGCTGATCTTTAGTATAGTGTCGCAATAACTTACCAACTATGGTAGTCTGACTGCACAAGACATGCCTCAGTTTTCCACCAACCTGAATCAGCTGGAAGTTGATTAAGACTTTTTTATTTTTCTATATATGTATATATTGCTATTGTTGGCACCCACGCACCAAAACAAATTCCTTGTATGTGAATACATACTTGGCAATAAACCATTCTGATT
>JAVQJD010064633.1:0-36971 GCA_036023655.1 Nannoperca australis | reverse complement strand
GTCTTGACTCTATTTTCTATTCATTTCACAACGTATGGTGGTGAATAAGTGTGACTTTTCATGGAAAACACAAAATTGTTTGGGTGACCCCAAACTTTTGAACGGTAGTGTACATGAAGAATTTCAGGTGACGACATGAACATGAAGACTGATTTGATTATCGGTGCATTAAAAATGAGCAATATACCATCTTGTTTGTGGAGCACTGTTAGAATTAGAGCTCAAATGATTAGCTGATGATTAGCAACTGAGTTGTTGATTGATATATAATTAATGAGCAACACCTTTTATAACTGCTTACGTCAGTAATGTAACAAGAAAAAGACAAATATTTGCTGGTTTTAGTGTTTCCAATGTGGGGATTTGCTATTTTACATTTAAGGACAAAACATGACATTTAAAGAATTTTAATGAAAACATAGAAAGTGGAGACTGGAATCGAGAATTACACGTCACGCTTTGTTTTAATGAATAGGGTATTACTCTATAAGACAGACAGATGAAAAACAGACAGAAAACTGAGAAAATGTAGAAAATCCAGTTGTGATGCAGTTTGATGCAGTTTGATGGTGTGTAGGCGCAGAGCAGTGAAGAGTCACACCCTAATGTCTCACAGACGTGAATCTGCAATAAAAATGTAAAAGACAATATTTGTTTTGGTTCGACAAACAAAAGCTTACCGTGCCAACCAGTGGGAACAGAAAGCCAGAGCCCACACTGGCTCGGATGTCTCTGATTGGCAGGATGAACCCTCTGGGCACACCCTTCTTGTCAGCCTCGTGAGAGAGCGACAGGTGAGTCTTTGCCATGCAGATTGGCAAATTGCTGAAACCCTGAGGGGAGAAGAGGGACAAAGAAAATGTATTAGACCGTCAACAAAAGGCTTATTCAGGGATTCCCCATCCAATTATGATGATGTCCACTGACAGCAGCAACCAACAAACAGGACCAACAAGACAGACGAAAGACATTAAGCGACTTGGAGAGATGCCGACCTGTTTGGTGTAGAGCTCCACCTTGTGTTGAGCCTCTGGAAGAAGCTCAATATCATCCGCTCCGTAGATCTTCTGGGCGATTATTCGAATCTTTTCAGCAATAGGGAGCTAGAGAGGAATTAGATATACACACACTCAGTGAAGTCCTTAAGTTGACAAAATGAACACGTTTTTGGTATTTGAGATTAGGATCCGAATACATGAATCTATTTTTTATTTATTTTCACTGAGAGACTGGACATTTATTTTATCTTCAGTGTGGCTGACGTCTTTATCCCCTTTCACAGACAAAACACATATCATAACATGCATGTTTTCTAGCAAATTCATTCACATTCTCAATCAACCATTTTGAAATACCTAGCGAAAAAAGCTTCAAGCAACACAGAAAGTTTGATTGCCCACACCTCCAAATCATAGAGGAACTTAAAGTTGCTGGGGGCCCCAGAAGCCCTCTGGACAGCGTGACCCAGGGCTACCGCACCAGCTCCGCCTTCGGCCCAGTGGAAACAGCACACGGCGTCGAAGGCTCCGGCAGCTTTGGCCATGGTGCAGACCAAGTCCAACTCAAGCTCAGTGTCGCTCCTGCAGGATGGGCCACAACAACAAAAGGTGTTAGAGATAAAAACAGACACAGAAGCTTCCATAAGAAGGAAATACACGTTCTTAAGAATGTAGGAACACTTTTTTCACTGTTTCTACAAAAATACTGAAATAATTCAACAGAAAATAGATTCAGTCTGTTGATACAGCTTTTTTTGCCCACTACAAGCTGCAAACACAGCATTGATATATTATCACCTAGTAACATTTTAGTAGTATAAAATAGTTGCCTATTTACTCATCCAGCAGACATGGAGCAACATTAGCATTCATTCTGAGTCATGTTTCACTTCACTTGATTGATGCGAGTCCAATATTCACTCTCCTTTTTAACTCTGCTTTAGTGTTAGCTGATCAGAATATTGCTTATTGTAGCTTTAAGTCAATTAAAAATCAAGTTCTCTGTGTCTGTTTGTGAAATGGACCATTTTAATCAATTTCTGCTGTGTCACCGTCCATCGCTTGCCTGAAAGCATTGACAGCCACCACCACTGGTACACCAAAGTGCTGTGCATTCTCTATCTGCTTCCTCATGTTGCTGCAGCCCTTCTCCAGCAGCTCCAGGTTCTAGACATGGGTACACATAAACACACATATTTATATTTATTTAATTTAAAAAAAATAAAAATAAAAATATTTTGATAGGCTGCTGTTGTGCATTACCTCCTCTATGTATTCCTTAGGCAGCGGCATCCCAGCAGTGACCTGAAGAAAACATGTTTTAATTCATTTAAATAATCCAACAACAAACGCACCAATGCTTACACAACAGAGACTATATGAATTGTTTTTCCTCAGCTGTTGGCGTCAGGATTATTAAGAAGCTAACAACTGTGTGAATGAAGAAGTGAGAATATGAATGGAGTTATTGCTGTGTGTCGTCCACTCAGCAGGAAACGTAATTACACTCCCAGCAGTGTGCTGTCACTCCCTGAGGGAGGGTGAGACAGAGAGGACATACTTATTGGGATTATGAGCATGCTGATTTTGTGTTCAGAATTCACAATGGAGAAATGCAAACATCATGTAAAATTATACAGAAATGTTAAAGCAGGTTGATTTAAATATCTTGTCATTATGATGCTGATGGGAAACTCACTGTTGGTCCTCCTCCGTGCATCTTCAGAGCTCGGACAGTGGCCACCAGCACCACTACGTGGGGTCTCAGGCCCGAGTAGCGGCACTTGATGTTGAAGAACTTCTCCATGCCAATGTCAGCGCCAAAGCCCGCCTCCGTCACTATTGGGCACAGTTGGCAGGGGTGGTGAGGCAAAGAGAATAGTAACAGAATCACAGCTGTAAGCAACAGCGAATAACATAATACTACAATATAATATCTGCTGCACCATCACTTGTACTATCAACACAGGGAGGAATCTACTGTAGCACCGCGGTACCAGACCAGGCATGAAAAAGCAAATATTGATGAAAACATGCTAAGATCGAGCCATTTTCTCAGCTCCACTTACCCACAAAGCCCTCGGGTCCAACTAGCTTCAAAGCTATTTTATCAGCCAGGATGGAGGAGTTGCCATGGGCGATGTTGGCAAATGGGCCGGCGTGGACAAACACAGGGGTTCCCTGTGGATTCAGTGGACACACGTGACACAAAACCCATAACTCAAGGCTGGCAATGTCATCCCTGCTCGTAGGTTTGGATGGCAAAAAGATGTAGTAAATAAAAAACCTAGCCACTTTAAAACCAACAACAACAAGCAACCAGAAGAATATCCGTCATACAACCGAACTTTCAAAGCTTGTTATACTTTTCTGAGAGTGTAAAACTGTAAACACACGTGTTCCTGGTTAAAAGGTCAAGATGCTGTAACAATGTACATTTTTGAATTGTAAAGTTATTTTCAGGGGAACTGTATCGGTTAGCATGTGTGTTTCACCCACCTCCAAGGTCTGCATAAGGTTTGGCTTGATTGCATCTTTCATTAGCACAGTAAGGGCACCACTTACACCCTACAGAGAAAAACATTATATTACAAAAGCCTTGTATCCAAAAACAAGTACCGTCATGGACGACACTCCAGACTACTAACCAGGTCCTCGGTGGTGATGGGCTGTCCACTGCGGCTGGTGGCCACGACCATCTTGGCCAGACGCTGACGCATGTCCTCCAGGCTGCTGGTGAGGGCGAGCACCGCCATGATTTCGCTGGCCACCGTGATGTCAAACTGGGCCTGGAGGACAGAGAGAGCGAATGCATGTCCTGATATCATCAACAACAAGGCAGCACACTGTACATTAAGTATACAGGCAGAAAAGATGAAAGCACAGAAATTCGCTTTCTGGGATTTACATTTTTTAGATAATTCTATCCTCAAGGACTTTTTTTGTCTAAATTCTACGTTATGATCCAAATCTTAAATGTGGATCTTTTTTGATACCACCACTAGGTGGAGCCGAAACTATTTTCTAAAATTATACAAAGTGGCTTTTACTGATTTAACAGATGTCATCTCTTTACCTCTCTGGTGAATCCCTTTTCCGTTGGCGCCTGGCCAATCGTGATCTTCCTCAGGAATCGATCATTGGTATCCAACACTGATTTGACACAAAAGGACCATGTGCGCATTTTATTAGTTATAATGCCTGGTCTTTACACTCACACTCACTTACATGTACACAGCAGAGTTAATGAGGGGTCTCAGGTGTATATACCTCTCTGCCAGGTGACAGAGCTTGGGTCCATGTCCAGGCGGGCAAAGCGGGTGATCTCTTCTTCAGTCAGAGTGGAGGGATCAGTCTTTTCTATGCCTAGTTTCTAAACAAATACAGAAAACTTCAATGTCAGATGTGCCATACTTGAGTCAAGTCAAAACCAACAAGTCTGTGACACAATCCTTTACTTTCAGTCTGTTGATCTGGATGGGGGCGAACTTCCTCTGTCCTCCACTGAGCGGCACCAAGCGGTTATACAGAGCCTAAGGATGCATAGAGAGATAGATAATAAGAACAATACCATGATTTAACTTGCAAAAAAGTGTATTTCTTAATATATCACTGAAAATGGAGGCCCCGCCTTGTCAGACTGTGTAGACTCGTGAAACATGCGAGCATCGATGGCAGCAGCCACCAAGTTGTTGGCAGCTGTGATGGCATGGATGTCACCGGTGAGATGGAGGTTGAACTAAAATTAACAGATTCATTTATTAAATGCATTTTGCCATTTGTATTCTTATTTTAGTAGCAGTTTCTAACTTGAAACAGCAGTGTAGTACCTCTTCCATTGGAATGACTTGAGAATATCCACCTCCAGCAGCACCACCTGTAGACAGAAGACAAAAACTACAGATTGGTATACCAGTACAGGACAGCTGTAATCTGTGCAACCCCTCACTGACTGTCCGTTATTCCACAGCTCACCTTTAATGCCAAAGGTGGGTCCTTGAGATGGCTGTCGGACACAAGCAAACACATTGAGCTTCATGTGGGCTCCCAGGGCCTGGACCAGGCCGATGGTGGTGGTGCTCTTTCCTTCACCCAGAGGGGTGGGTGTAATGCTGCAGACAGAAAATCTCCATCAGCAGGTACTGACAACCAAATGACAATAGGATTTGTCTTTGGCAGATAAATCAATATGGGTAACTTCAACAGACTATGTGGTGAGGGCTGCACATTTAAAGGTATGGTATGATATCAGCTGTATAAAGATGCTGGGCGATATGAAAAAAACTAAACATTACAAACAAAGGTAGGTAGTCTGAGGCCAGCATATATCACATAAAATAATCAAATTCTTTTCATGAGTTGGACCTGGTAGGTAAAGTTAAGATGTGATGAAATAGTCTTTTAAAAACAGCATTTCATGATGCGTTTCCTTTTGTGAGCAATTTTTTTATAAATCAAGCAATACATGATCACACACTGACACAACGATTTTTGTCATATATTTTTTTTTATAATAGCAAATTGATGTATTTTGAGCAATAACATGACTTAAGGAAGTTAATTTCCAAAAGTATTTTTTACACTGTCAGCATATCATTATGTACGAACTGAGACTTAAATTATAAAAAGGAATTAATACATTTTCCCCCAGGCAAAAATCCTTAAAAAGAACACTGGTCTATTTAAAATAACTGCGGTAAGCCAGGGAAAACAGTGCATTATAGTACAGCATACCCAGTGACCACCACATATTTGCCGTCTGGCTGGGCCTGCAGGCGTTTCATGATATTCAGCTGGACCTTGGCCTTAGTCTTGCCATAGAGCTCCACCTCATCAGAGAGCAGGCCGACCTCTCTGGCTAGATGGTCGATGGGCTTGGGCACACAGGAGCGGGAAATCACAATGTCCCTGTTGGGACAACAAACACAACACGCAATATCGCTTTTTTGTCTGAGCAAAGGAGGAAACACTACGAACAGCACATTCAAAGAGTTCTAACATGAGGCAAGGAATTAAACCGGCTCGTCTTGCATTGGGATTATTTTTACTAAATTTAACGATGACCTGCTATAACAGAGCACATGATTAAGAGAAGGGGGGGGTAAGGAACAAACCTTGGCACAGGCTTCTGGAGGTTGAGATTGGTGTAAGAAATGTTCCACTTCCCTGGTTGATGAGTCTCCAGGAAACGCTTTGCACTTAACACTGTGTTCTGCACACACAGTCATTCTTTTAACATCAGGGTTATGTTTAACTAAACAAAGAATTCATAGAAATGTCCTCCTTTTTCAACCTTATATACTATGCTCTCGCATAAGTATGCCAGCAATGAAAATATGAAAATGTCAGATCATTTAGTTGCAATAAAAATGCAATTGCTGCGGCATTGCGGCAAATCGTGACAAAATAGGAGCAGATTTGATCGTGTGTGAGAAATGGTAATAAATGGTAAAACATTAATAAATGTCAACTACTTTGACATATACAACAAGCACCCGACACTTTCTGGAAACCTCAATTAATGCCAGTTCCAGGTGGAGCTTACCGCCATCAGCATGGCCACAGTCATGGGTCCCACACCACCGGGCACAGGGGTGATGAAGCCGGCCTGCTCCTTGGCTGAGGCGTAGTGGACATCCCCCACCACCCGCTTCCCACTTGGTTTAGTCTCATCTGAAAGAGAGAAACTTTGAGGTTAATACCATAAAAAACAAATCACCTCAGACTTCTACTGATTCCCCTCTAAAGTGGACTGAGAAGCATCAGGAGTCCAACCTGGAACGTGGTTGATACCACAGTCGATGACCACTGCCCCCTTCTTGATCCACTCTCCTTTCACCATCTCTGCTTTGCCGATGCCGACAACCAGGATGTCTGCTTTGCCCACCTGGACAATACAAAAGTGGCATGTGTAGCAATGATGCTAGGCTTGGTGCACATTCATTGTATGAAATGAAATTAATAGTCATTTTCTAAATCTGAGAAGACTTTTGTTTATGCCACACGATGGCAGCAGAGTTCTGTAATTCCCAGTATGTCGTCACCAACAGATCATTTGTGGAGTTTCATTCAACAATCAGCAGGTTAGATAGAGGTTGCTCTTTAGGTTCATAAGGTGAAATTTGCTTTTGGTCCTTTATTTTATTTTTTTAACTATCAGGAATTTGTATGAAAGCAGTTTGTGGTACTGTCTGGGTAAGTTTAAAATGAACCCTTAAGCGGTCACATTAAATGCTCTGCTTGCATTGGTGTGGGGGCACATGGCGGCTAATGGGAATACGACCCTGCGACTGCGTTGCTGGGTTGGGTGGAGGTGTTACTGTTGTACCTCTCCGGCAAGATCAGTGGTTTTAGAGTGGCAGGTGGTGACAGTGGCGTGGCTCCACAGCAGCAGGTCATGCATCGGAGCGCCCACAATCTTACTGCGACCAATCACTACCGCTTTCTTCCCTGCCACAGACACACCTGTAGAGAAGCCGTCGACCCATCAGTTCATTTTGGCCTCGTTCAGTTCTTTGTTATACATTTCCACGGCTCAGATGTTTTGGGGTTGTTAATTGTTGCGTTTACCAGTCTGTCTGATCAACTCCATGCAGCCATTTGGTGTGCAGGGGATGAAGCAGTCGCCCAGGTCCCCACGAGACAGTTTTCCTGCATTTATGCTGGTCAGTCTGTAAATGGACCGGAGCACATTGAACATTCAAACAATAGAAATTATGACATGGTCTTCTTTTAGCCAGAATTGAAGGAGGCAAAGAAACACTTCAGCTTGATTCAAAAGCGGTTAAGCAAACCTTAACAATGAGCCCCCTGATCTTTAGTGTATGTCTGTGCCTACCCGTCTACATCCTTCTCTGAAGCCACAGCGTTGGTGACCTTCTCTGTGTCAATCTTGTGGATGGAGTCTAAGGGCAGCTGCACGATAAGGCCGTGGACAGACGAGTTCTCATTCACCTCTGTGATACTGTGAAGAACCTACAGACAGACAGAGAGACAGCCCTTACACTCTCAGGCACTTTCAGTTGACCTTGTTTTGTTATGGCACCAATAGCACCCAAAATCACAAACTTTACATTGAAAATCATCTGCCAACTATATTAAGTTTTAAAACATCAACAGTGAAATTTAAGGATTCGTGGGGCTTTATCGGGAACTACCACAAAATCAAGGTGTCTTCGTGCGTGTGAATAAAAAAGACGACTACCGTACTTTCCGGACTACTGAGCGCACCTGTATATAAGCCGCACCCTCTGAATTGACGCGCAAAATGACTGATCTGAAGAATTTAGTGTGAGTGCGTTGGATTTACGGTGATTCGAACAGTTTCATTGGTCCACTGTGACCTGTTCGGTCATTTAAATGGTCTGGTGTGACAAGCCTAAATGTATTGGCGGCATGACAGCGTGAAAAAAGTAGCGACTTACAGTCCGGAAATTACGGTACATTAATAATTCAAGTCCATTCTCACCTCCTCCTCTGTTGCAGTCTTGGGAAGCCTCATATGTGTGGCATTTATTCCAATCTGTGTACACATGAAGGGATTAGGCCAGAAAGTCTACAGTAGAAGTGTGGTGTACATACTGCATGTAAATCCAGTGATTATCAAAAAAATACACATTTACCTCTGCTGCTGCCTTCAACTTCATGCTGATGTACAGGTTTGAATCATCGCGATCTCCAACCTGCAAAGACACATAGCATTACTTTGCCTGTCTGTATGAAAGAATACATATATGTATCCATCCCAGAGCACTGAAGCTTAAATGTCTCCATCTACAATAAGGGGACTTAAAGTAGAGCACATTTATTCACTTTGTATCCATGCAGGGGCGCACACACACAACCCAAATCCTTACCAGTCGACTGCCTCCAGGGGAGGGCCGTGAGAAAGCACATGGCAAAATTAGCAAACTGAACATCCAGAAATGTGCTTTTACCCTGACACGTGCACATTCCCATCCGACACTTACCTGTAAAACCACCAGACCAGGTTTAAAGTTGGGGTCCTGAAGTTTCATCTGGTCCACATCCTTCTTCAGACGCTCCCTCACCTGCCTGAGAACACACAACAAAATAAAATGTGACGTAAGATTGATTTTTAATCTCTATGCAGTGACAGCTGTCAGTTTCCACGGGCAGACAGGTCATCAGAGATTCTGTTTGGGAGAATGAAAACCTTATCTCTGGTCTTTGTCTTTTGCTTTATCTTTATTTGTTTAATGGTATGGCAGTTATGGCTTAACTGCTCCCCCAACACAAAGATTAGAAAAAAAATAAACCAATCAAAAGACAACAGAGCTAGCAGTGACACAAAGTTCCTGGACTTTAACTCGTTACAATTGAAATCTATTTTGAGATCTATCAAGACTGTCTAAACAAAGCTAACCCCTGATTGCACTTCTTTTGTAAAAACTAAATTAAAACTAATTAGCTTTATTGATCTAGGGCTGATGAGAAAGAACAGAGTGACTCAAAAGGCTCTAAAGATAGACTGATTGTATTTAAAAACACAGTGTCTTTGTGCATCACATAAACTTCGCTGGAGGTCAGAGTAAAACATTCTAAACATATTCGTGGGGCAACTTTTGCCCCCATTGTCTAAATAAAATTGGGGAATGTCCTAAATTTAGGGGGAATTTAAAAAAATACTAATTAGTGCATTAAGTAGCTTTTTGTGGTTTTTAGATGTGAAATGAGCCCAAATTAAAATGTATAATGTTACACTAATCACCGGTTTATGGGGGAGTAATGAGGGGGACTCGAGGTGAACAGTGGGAGAGGGGCGGGAAAATTAAAAGAGTCGTCAAGCAGGAACAATTTTTATCAGGATCAGATAATTTATATAATATATCATATATCAGTAATATCGTTTATAATAAATTATCTGTGTGTTGTCGTGGCAGGCGGAAAAAATAGAACAGGCGCCGAAACTCGGCAGAGCGCACGCCGGACGCGGATCTCCGCAGCGCAAAAAGCGGGCACCTCCGATCTGAACCCGGCGTTATTTGCTGGGATGGCGTTGGCGACGACCTAGGATTACGTTCTTCGGTAACAGTTGGAGCTTTTTTTTTTTTTTTTTTTAATGAGGCACCGGTCCGTCGCAGCAGCTACTTCACTGCAGGTGCAAGCTGCGTGTGTGAGAGCCGTGGTGGGATCAACAGCGCTGATTGTGTTCGCCCAAATACACATAGCGTGCCATGGATGATCTTAATGCCTTCAAATCCCATTAAAAACACCAGGCATTCCAAAGTCAATAATACCTTAGCCCCTCTAAATGATAGGATGCAGAGAGTGCAAATAATAGAAGATATATATTTATTATACCATCATAACAACGACCCTCAACACAAGGGCGGCTCATAAAGCAGCGTGTCTTAATTCCTGGTCATTGATCAACTAGAGCCATATACCTATAAACAAAACATTCATACAAAACACAGCACTGTTGTTGTGCTTAAACATGCTTATTTAAAGAACACACTTTTGGATAATGGGTTAAAGAAAACCTGATAAAGTTCTGTCCATAAAGGTCACTTGTCCAGAATAATCAGTGTGTGTCAGCGATAATGAATGTAAAGCCTCCTACTGAAGGCACAGCGGATCTGTGGAGAGGCTCTACAGCCCCTTTGTGTCGCATACAATAATTGAACTAATGAGTACTGCGAGGTGAAGTTAACAGGATGCAGGCTGTCATGTCTTGTGACAGCACATGCAACTAAATGTCCTGCACGTTGTTGGCTCTTTGTAAAAAATCCATTTCTCCAAAGGTTTGGTAATAAGCAGTATTTGGATTCATTCAAACTTCGAGTTAGGGGGGTGGGGGCGTTTGCACATTCTACTCAAATATTAAAACAGTGACAAATGCACGATTGTTTAAAAGTCAAAAAGTTCTGTTTCTAGGTTTCATGAGCGGTGTTTGTCAGCCTCACCACTTAAGGTCACTGTACTAACAGGGAAAAGATCATATCCCACCACCACAGCTTCTTACATAATGCTGCAGGATTTTGCGAGCATTCATTCCAACGTTTTCAATGATCCAACCTTATGGATTCCCAGCAAATTATACATTTGACAGTCGAAAGTCAGTGCACATCGTAAACACGTTGAAACTAATCTGCATAACTGTAAGAAAACAAATATGCCGTGCAACTTGAGGATGAGTCCGCTGTGATTTCTCGGCAGGTTATTCAGAAGTAACATAAACAATTGCTGGCACACTTCTTTCACGTGGACATCATCACGAACAACCAATTCAGTAACTTGAATGATTAAATCGTGTTCTGCTGCCAGCACTGCCAAGAGCAGCGTCTTGAAATATAACAGATGCATAAAATGTGCACAAGGGTGGATCATGTACAAGTTGTTTGTGACTCGAGTGTGAATCAGGTGGCTAGTTAGCTGCCTAGTTAGCCAGTACGCTGACACATGTGTCGTCGGGCTGGTTACACCAATGTGTGCTACCTGTGCATACATGAACGTGCTGGATAAAATCTGATACTTACGCTGAAACTTGTTTCCCACTTATGATCTGAGCCGACATCTTCTGATCATCGATGTCCGTGTTCTAAGGTGCCTGTGTCTCCTGCACACTCGCTGCCTGACGAGAAGAAGAGCGCAGTGAGTAGTACAGCTAAAAAAGTGAAGTTTATTCCAAACGCGTTGGAAGCCGAGGTGGTGACGTAGCCTCCATCCGCAAAACCAGCGCTACAGCTGGAAATCAGCGCGTTAACTTTCCGGAATACCGTCGGACGTAAGACGTAGCCTCGCTAGTGGACGTGACGACTGAGAAGGGCGGGGCTATTGGGAAACTTTTAACTCCGACAGCCAATCACATACCTACTATAACGAATTGGCAGAATCTCGAAACCAATAGCATTCGCGGTTCTGCTATGCCGCCCACGAGAAGGCGAGGGAATGGGCGGGACTTCAGAGGACACGATTACGCAGAGAACCAGTAGAGGGCAGCACTGTATTTACACACCGCTTAGATTATCCGTCAAAAGAACAACACAGCAGTGTTTATATGGGCCCAACCAACTTGACGTTCGATCTGGATTTGTTTTGATGCGTGTAGAAGTGTCATCCTTAAGATACTCACCAGAAAGTGCTAGAAAATACTATACTTAGACAGCCTATCTGGCTTTACGCCCGATGTAAGACATGAAGGAATACGAAGAGCAATGGAGAGTAGATTCTGTGTTTTGAGCGACACCGAAGACCTCCAAACGCTAATTTCAAACACCGAGAACAATCTCCTTTTCGAAAGGTAAACTGACAGCAGATGCTAAGTCGTTAGGCTAGCGGGCTTCTGGGCTCTGTCTATTCCCTGGAGGATAATTGGATGTTACTCGTCATTACGTGGTCTGTTTTGTTATTGCGTGCTAACTTAACGTACACCTATTTGCATAGCTATTAACGTTGGTGGTGACGCCGCCGTCTATCAAAATTATACAGTCTAAATCCATAGTGCGATAAACTAAACCTCACCCACATTAAAACCACCTCCTGTATAATCACCTGCAAGCTCATATTTCCATATATATTTGTGTGTCTCTTTAGGTCTAAGACACTGTTTGAAGAAATTCGTGCCTCCATCAACAACAATGACGAAGAGGACCGCTCCTTCTGGAGGCCTGTGCTTCCGTGGGGGGGCGTCTTTGCCATCAAGGCAGGACGGAAGGCCATATCGTGCACTCCTCTGTACGTCAAAATCAACCTAAAAAACACCTGCACCATTGATGGCTTCCTCATGATCCTCTATGTGATTCTACGGGACAACCAGAGCTTTCCCAGGGAGCTGGCTGTCTTCCTGGGCAAGCAGTTTGTGGAGCATTTCCTCTACCTGATGGACTCCTGTGACTACACCACAGTGAAGATGCTGTGGATCTGGGACAGGATGTCTAAAAGACAGTACCGCTCTGAGATCCACCAGGCGGCCCTGGAGATCGACCTGTTTGGTAATGAGCATGAGAACTTCACAGAGAACCTGGAGAACCTCATGTCTACCATGCAGGACAGTCTGTGCACCAAGTGGTGCTGCCCTGCCCGCTTTCAAGAGTTCATCAAGACTACAATCAACATCAGGTATACTCTACACGGGCAAAATAATATCCCGATGCTACAAAGCGAACGGTAGCTTTTTCCAGCTTCATCCAGTAGAGATTCTTCGTGTCAGGACTTAGGACAGTGCTGCACCAACAACTGCATCTAGTGTTGTTCTGTATCAAATGTTAAACATATCAAATGTCCTTTTGGACTTTGTCCTAGTAGGGAGCCCTCGTCACCACTTTAAATATTACTAATAAAACGAATATTAAATATGACTAATGATTCGGCTCTGACGTTTCTGCAGCCCTCCTCACGAGCTGCCTCACAGGGACCCCATTCAGTCGGCCGTGGACGAGTTCTTCTGCCCCAAGCTCCTGCTCTGCTCCGAGCTGGGGTGAGACGTAGGGAGTTGATGTTTGTCATCTTCAAATTCAGTTCAGTGTCACTACGCTTCCTTGACAAATTCTTGTTTTTTTTTAAACAGGTGTGATGGTCTGAGGGAGTTCTCTCAAAGGGTCTTCTGCCACGGACCCCCACCCTTTGTCATTCTCAACATGCAGCAGTGGAAGTCGGAGGAACTGTCTTACGTTCCTTACCATCTGGCTCTCTGCCAGCACAGGTACGGAGCTTCCCCAGTGTGTTTCCATTGGCTTGGAAAACAGTTTCATGCTTTAGCCACACTGGTGCTAGCCATCGCAGCCTCACAGCAGAAAGTAACTGTGCTGACCCACAATCATGCCTTGGGCTCATAACCACGTCTCCAGAAATTATGCAGATATATAAAAGAAGAATAAAAAAATTTAGAAAGTCATAAAAGAGCGGCTAAAATCAAAATACACTATTTTTATTGTCTAGAAGTCATAAAAGCAAAGATTCTCTTGTCTGGTTTTTAATCTACATTGTGAAGAACTATGATGGACAAGATGGATTTACAATATTTTTGGTATTTGTACTTTGGTGCTATAGCCATCTGTCGTGATCTGTAGGATACTAACAATCAGTTTTTGAAGTTAGACAACGGCTTATGTAAAACTACTATAATAAAGGATGAGTTTTCCACCTAAGTAAATGAAAAGAAAGCTCATTTTAAAAATATTATTATAAAGACACGAGACATGGTTTTGAAAAGAACTGGCCATTTAAAGCTCAACCTGCCTTTAAAAATTACAGTCTCTTGCCACAGTCCTGCAAGAAAAAGAACAACACACACACAAAAAAGTGAGACTAGAAACATCTGACATCCAGCACGGAATATTTGCAAAATAGCACACATTTATGTTTCGTTTGTATTCAAAACCTTTTGATTTCAGTTATTTCTGCCTCTCATTGTCCCAAAGAGAAAATATTAATTAATTTACTTATTTATTTGAGTTTCCTTGACAGTATAAAGATAAAGGCATTAATAACTCTTTCTCCACAGGTACTTACTAGAGGGCGCCACACTCTTCAACAGAGAGGAGCATCACTATTCCGCAGCCTTCCAGATAGACGGCTGCTGGATGCACTACGACGGTCTGAGGAGTGACAACCTGATCCTCTTACACAAGCCACCAGAGCTCCTGCTGCTGTCCTCTCTAGTCTACATCCGCGCCTCCGACAAGTGAACTCACCTTATCACAAGCGAACACACACAAACACACGCCGATGAGCAGGAGTCACACCAAGCACAAGAGTGGAAAGCATTCATCCACCCTTCCTATGATTACTTGGTCATAATCCCATGGATGGCATAAATGTACTGTAATCATGTTTCTTTACCTTATTATTAGATTTTTTTTCTTTTTCTCACAAATTCCGGTCATCTGTTGCTTTGTCTGTCAGCCTCAAGGGTGCTAATTGACACATGCTTCATTTCACCCGGATGCTTGCAGAGAGCTTACTGTGGAAAATGGAAATGGCTTCTCTTTGGGTATGCTTGCTTGGAATCCAAGAATATAATGGACTATAATAGTTCTGGGTTGATATGCATACATGACAATATCAGTGAATACTTATACCACGATCATATGCATATACAGTTACCTGTTAGTTATGATTTTAAAAACACCACGGTTGTTAAATGGATTACACTGTGAGGGCGCATTAGCTATTAAGCAGCCTTCTATATGAGAGGACACACAATTGTGGCAGTTTAATTGCATTTATGCATGTCAGCTCTTTCCTAACATTAAACTGGTGCTTTTTGTATTTTGTGGTCTGAGGATAAGAAACAACCAAACAAGGCCAATGCCCCATGTCAGGTTAATGTCCATGTTAAGTTTTGTTAAGATGTGTAAATTGGAGCCAAGCATTTAATAGTGTGAATGTTAAAATACAAAGTTCTTTAATTTTCTAAAGGTTGAGGGCAGTCTGAACTGTCTCTTTTCTTTACATTACAAGCTTACATATGACCTGTTTGCCTTCCAGGGCACTAAGCTGGCAGTATGTCCATACAGACAAATTGAATTCAAGCATTATTACACTCTATAAGTCGGCACACACTGCAGTTGCCAACACAGGAATTGTGTATATTTACATGTTTTTAACCTCAAGAAATTACTGGTATCACACAGTGCCTCTTCCAGGTAAAGTTTGAGAAAGTGAACGCTGTCTTGTAGAAATCCTGGATCTTGAGCAGTTTTCAATTGCTGTTTTTCTAAAATGCAAATACAAACATTTTGTACTACACTTGTATGGATTTATTTTGTTGAACCTGTGCATCGCATGGATGGGTATAACAAGAGCCAACTAAAAGCAGACTGTACCTTTTAAGGCAGGCATTTATTTTAAACTGGGTACAACTGCACCACACAAACAGACTAAAATGTATGTAAAATGTCTTCAATCAAAACATGATAAAATGTGAAAAGCTACGGTTTCTACACCTATGGTTATCTTGTACTTCCAGTATTAATCCACAGGATATAAAATTCAAGATCATCATCTTATTCCAGACACACAATGGGAAATGTAAAAGAAGCAGAGTGGTCATTTGGCTAACATTGACATCAGTTTCAAAGGATTTTTCTCTCAGACACAAACATTAGAGTGGTAGTCCATTGCAGACCAGGTGTTAGTCATCCATCTGCTTTCTTTGAACAAGCACTTTGGTGAGAGTGGTGGCAAAAACATGACACTGGTTAGGCCATAATAAAACTGCGTACAAACTCAATTTTAACATCCCGTCTTTTTTTTTTTTGCAGATTCACGTTTGCAGATTTTTATCAGCGTCCCTCCAAAATTCATTTAAGTAGTAGTTACTATACACCTCAGAAATCATGACATTGTACATAACATTGATGCTAGATGAATCATGGCAGCAGCACATAATTACGCCTGCGTGATTTGTGCTGTGGCTGTTAAAAGTGACTTACAAAATCTAGTACAATAGAAACAAACTAAACCAGGTTACAGAACATGAATACAAATCATAATTAAAACCAAATCCCCCCCAAAAAGAGTAATTCACATCTTTCTAAAATAAAATAGATTTTCTAATTATACGTTTGGGTTACTCTTTCTAAAGAAACCAGAAATCAAAAGGATCTGCAACAAACTAAATGTCTCACCAGTGACACCCTGACCAATATGAAAGGCAAATGTCATTAAAGTTCTCGCCTGTAGTGATGGTTTCCATAATCATAACACATCAAGTTTAGTATACAGGGTAAAGTGGAAGAGCACATGTCCTGTCCAGTGTTTACAAGACTTGTATGTGGTGAGAACAGCTGATTTTTTTTTTTTTTTTTAAAGGTGAAAACATCAAATGTAGCCATTTATTAATAAAGTGTGAGATTTAAAGAAACAGAAGCCTTGTAAAAATGAACCAGCGTGTGCAACAAAATGACAACACAAGATGTCTGGTAGGATGAGGCAAAGTCAATGGTACCATTTTGATGTCCCATCAGATGTCCACATTACCAGCCAACAACGTGAATCAACAGACATGCCATGTGGAGTTCTGTTACAATATATGAGATGCCTTGGCTTTTAAAAGAGACAAACAAAACATATTCATCCAGAGAGAACAGAAGTCTTATTGCATTATCTAAATGCCATTGTCTAAATTAAAACATATGTACAAATTACAGTATGTATCAAATTGTTTGGTAAGTGCAATGCAGAGCTGGGTTAAATGTGTCGACTTCAGTGCACAAAGCAACTCAAACTAGACTTGAACATTAACAGCGACCTAACAAGACACACCATACCTAGCCATTCCTAGTCTAGTGCCCCCTTCCACTGCTGTGCATTACTTGATCTGTGCGATAGCCTAGACCGAGGCTGACCTGGAGTCAGACACACCCAGGGGAGCACTCTGGTTTCTCTCCCAGGACACAGGACTGGTGACAGTGGCAACATGGCCTAAGTTGGCTAGCACAGCTCTAGGTGCTTTATCATCCATCTCCACATGACAGCATGGAAGAATGTAATGTTAACTGTTGCACAACTGAGTCTGAGGGAAGCAGTTTCTAGATGTAAAAAGTAAAAAAGGTAACGTTTTGGCACTTCACACGAAGTTATGAACAAATCACCGCACACCTGAGCTTGCAAGCAAGATCGTGGCCATGTGAGGAGCACATGTTTATGTGGTGAGTGCAAAGAGCAGGTGTCAGGCCTAATCACAGGCAGGAAAGGCTTGTTCATAGCTAAGAGACCGACACTGCACTGGGAACAGGCATTGAGACAATAACAAAGCATGATCATATCCTGCAAGGGGGACAATGTGAAGGAAGGGGAATGCCATCCAGGATACATTTTAAATAAAAAATCATAAAGAAACCAAACATAGTGCTTATTTTCAGACTGAAGATTGTGGTTGTCAAACCACAGGATCCCTTTTAGTAGGACTTTATTTTATTGCATGGTTGTGGGGCATTCAATTTTACGCATTTAAATGCACATAAATCAAATAACGAACATCTAACGCAGTAATGTAGCAGAGGCCGAACAGAGGTTGACCTAATTGTGTGAGGCAACACAGACAAACAGCTGAATCCTGAATCCTAAATATAGCACCAGTTGGTATTGTGTACAGACCAAAGGGTGAAAAGAGGGCCACGGTCGATTTCAACTATTGTGAAGAGTAGCAAGTGCATGACCTGACCTTAGGAAGATGTAACAGAAGCTAGAACATGGAGCTTTTTAAATGGCTCTGAGGACGAAGCAGAAACTAGTGGCAAACACTCTTAGGAGAATTTGTCATTGACCTCTACACTGATGCTCAGAATCAAACTACCTACACACACACATCCGCACGCACCCACAACACACACTAGTGTCCCAGTGCAGAAAAACATTTACAGGCAATGCACTAGAGGATATATTTATATCTATATTTTTCATTTAGACTATTTACAAGAGAGAAAAAGGCAGCCCTTTTTGACAAAATATAAAGAGTCCAACTTTTCTCTTTTTTGTGAAGCACTGATTTTGATGCAGAACTCCTGCGTCTCCGAGCCCGAGCATCAGTTCTGCACGCAAGACACGTAACAAAACAAACAATCCTATCTGACATGCATGTAACCCTCAAGCATACACACGGACATACACACTACATGGCCATCAACCACATATTCATACAAATACACCAGCAAACTGCAGTGTTCTACAAAATTTTAACACATGGTTCCAGTTTCAGCAGGGAAAGAAATAAAAGAGATTAGTGTGTTAAACACAATTAATGGCAGGAAGTAAAACAAAAAGATGTCTGCTAACATAACAGAGAAGTTTGGAACAAAAGTGACACGTTTTCTCCCACAGTCCTCTGGGAAATGGCTCAGAGTCCTCATTGTGGTCCAGCAGCAGTAGAGCGGTCGTCTCCTCGTGCTCGTGACAACAGCCGTCCAATCGTCTTCCTCTCTTTTCTGCACAACCTTGCAGCTCTTTCTCATCTCTGCAGCCATGTCTGTGATCCCCCGTCTAGCCAGCCAGCTAGCCCGGCACATCCATTCACCAAGCAGGCCCTCGATCTCCTCTGGTGTTCACGTTGGGTGTGCAGCGCTCCTCTGCACCTGGAGGATGAATGTGGGAAGGGAGGAGAAGACAACAAAAAAGAAATGTCTTTGTGTCTAAGTTCTCTTATGGGGTCCTAGCTAGCTGGGCCATGGGTCAAAGGGCAGTCAGACCAAAGTTGCAGCGGCAATACATCATGCCGCTCGAGTCCAACCAGCTGTCCGAGATAGGGTCATAGCGCTGGACAGTGTTCAGGTAGGATGACCCAGAGTGACCTCCCACCACATAGAGGTAGTTGTCCACAATGGCAGAGCCCACACCTGAAAGAGGATGTCATGGTCACATGTAGCTCATTAAATGCATTTCTAAATCCAACAATTAAGTGCTTTAGCTAAACTATGATGTATACTCACCAGTGCGCGGTTCATTCATTGGCCGACAGGCTGTCCACTGGTTCTGATGCGGATCATACCTCTCAATGCTGGACAGGTGCGACACTCCGTTGTGTCCGCCCACCACGAATATGAAGCCGAGCATGACGCCTACTCCGAAGTTGATCCTCTTGTCTGCCATGGGGGCTACCATTTCCCAGGCATCCTTGCTGGGGTCGTACCGCTCAACACTGTGCGTAGAAGATGTGGCACGATTAACAAAAAATAATAATAATAAATAAAAAAAAGCTCTCCCAGCCTTCTGCCATTTCTCAACATGCCCCCCAGCTGGATGCTATAATGATTTAAATATAGTAAGCAACTTTCAACAAGCTCTACAAGTGGATTTTTAAACAACACAGGCATAACTGAAACAACATTAACAGCTATCTGAAAAGTCTAACGTGGTATGCTTTCAAGATGTGCTGAAATATTGTTATGTATATGCAATTTGTAGTTATTTGTCTACAACATGCAAAAACACCTTTGTACTCCTTAAAAAGATGCATTTAAGAGTGGGGAACCTACTGCACATACATGAAATATAATACTTTTTAATATCCAAGAAATTATTTCATGCAACAAAGAGGACAAAAGTTCATGTGGTCCGATCACACACACCCGGTGCAACTAGTAATGAGGCCACCAATGGGTAGTGAAATTTCCAAATTTTACCAAATTCAAATGAACCCCCTGACAGCGACTGGAACACTGGCATTCTGGGATTGTTTTGCAGTATGCATGGACATATAAAGTCATTGGGGAAAGAAAAGTCCCCAAAGATTCTCTGTCCAAACACATTCTCCTGTGGGGTTTCGGGAGTCAAGGAAACAAGCAACAGAGACACCGCTCTCCAGAGATCCACGGCAACAACAGAGGTCTAACCAGCAGCACACAGCCAGGCACCCTCTCAATGAAACGTCAGCCACCACTTCTGTTAGGACTCCTCTTCACTCATTAACAGGGCCCTGGCCATTTTCTCAGCAACACTTGACATCCTTCACTTGATTGCCAGTTCTATTAAATAACTAACAAGACTTGAGAATTTCAGGTTAGGGGGTCTAAAAGAGCTAGAAGCTTTCAATGAGATCAAAGAATAAAAATGTGTTATAGCATCACAACCTTACGTTATTGGCACTTTCATACAAGTTCGTTAGTTGATAAGATGAATTGACACACATTATTCAAAATTCATATCCACTTTCAGTGGGAGTACCTGTTCATATGGGCTGGGCCATAGCCTCCAATAGCGTACACCATGCCATCCAGCACAGCGGTGGCAAAGCAGCTGCGGGACTTGGTCATGGGCGCCACAGGCTGCCACTCCTTCAGCTTGGGGACATATTTCTCCACCGACTGGAGGTAATACTGGCCGTCATAGCCTCCGAGGGCGTAAAGCTCACCAGCCAGGACCACCACCCCGAGTGTGCTGCGGCACTCTGCCATGCGCTCCACCGAGGACCAGGTGTTGCTTTCGGGGTCCCAGCTCTCCACTGTGCTCTCATGTCTCCTGTAGCTAATGCCCTGTCTCATGTGTGTGGCGATGCCCCCCACCACGTACACCTTGTGGTCCAGCACTGCCACTCCAAATTCATACCGGGGTACACTGAGAGGGGCCAGTCCGATCCACGAATCTGTCTGAGGGAAATACATTTCCATGCTGCAAGAGAAAGACAGATAATATACAATTAGTCCATTTCTAAACAAAGAAATAAAGATACAAAATAAAGAAGGCGCAGACAATATAGATGTTTGCCTTTTCAATAGGGCTTAAAAATATCTAGACCTTATTATCATTACCTTTCTAATGTTGCAAACAGTCCAGCCTTGCCTCCTACTGCAAGCAGCATCTTCGGGGCACACCTAGGCCGTGCAGACAACACAGTCTGATAGGAGAGCCGGTGCTCAGGCATAAAATGATATTTGAGGGCCTCATTGAGCAGGTGCTTGCATGCGTGGTCATCTCGTATGAGGTGGTTGGCTTCATAAAGGCGAGTGAGAAACTTGACGCTGAGGAGTGGGAGGCGAACACAGTGCAGCAGCTGAGCCAGATGCTGCTGTCTCTCAGTTACATCATATTTGATCCACGTTTCCAGGGCGTAAAATACAGTCTCCTCTGTGACCACCTTAAGGCAGTCATTGGACACTATTTCATCCAGCTCGGCCCTCGTCAGTTCAAAGAACTCCTCTGTCTGACAAACTTCCTCAAAGTTCTCGCAGATAAACTTGGTTGCAGCCAGGCACAGGTCATGACAACCATATGTCTCTGCAAAGCGGGAGATGCCTATACAGTTCCCAGCATCCAGCTGGCTCTCTAAGAAGGAGCAGCACTCCTTAAGTACTAGCTTAACCTGGAGTAAATTGGCAGCCGGTAGCAGAGATTCCACTGTTTCCTGGGAGATAAACACTGTGCCAGTGTAGGCATACTCAACGATGGCCTAGAAGAGAGAGTAAAAGTGTCACATAAAAATAACTTTGGTACAGCAGTTAATCAGTGCACAACATTAAGGTGTCTCCAAGCATACCTGCAAGGCAGTCTCGTCGATGCACTGGAATTCCACCTCGGACGTCTCTTTTTCCGACAGGTTACCTGTGAACATGGCCTTGAAGTACGGGCTGATGCTCGCCAGCACTACTTTGTGGGCATGGATCTTGGCATCACCCACACGTAGGACAATGTCACATAGCTCGTGATCCTGCCGCAAGAGCTGGAGGCCTTGCAGCAACTGCTCCGAGTGAGGCCGTTTCAGACTGGCAAACATATAGGACTGGTCCTGCTGGTCCATCTGAGAGCAGGAATCCACAGATCAGCGCAGTGTTGACATGTTTTAAAAGGCTTATGATTCAGTGAAACGTTCTGATTAAATGACATGTGACCAACAACCAGTGGGAATACTGTAAATCCTGGACATTAAGCAGTTGTCATCTTGCCCGAGACTACAAGCATAAAAAGTCAACAAAACATAGTTTTGTGCAACATGACGTAATTACAGCACGCGTTAAGGAAACATGCCCGGACAGTGTGATGCATTCAAGAATTTTTTGAAGCAATGCAGTAGTTATTTGGACCCGCTCTTAGCTGTTTACTGAGAGGCAAGCTAAAGAAGCATGATCTTCTTAATCCAGTGCTAACGCTGCTTAGAGTTAACCAACCGTACTGGCAAGAAAGCATACACATTTTTAGGGTAACCTCAAGCCAACTGCCTATATGCTGCTCTGCATTTATGCTTTATGACATTCAGTTACAATAACGTGAACTGTAACTTTGTTGACTGGGGCCTTGGCTTGATTTCTGAACGGAGGACATGGTCAGGTCAAAACTCGGTAGCTACCTCTTAGCTTTACATCAGCAGGAAGCTAGTGCGCTAGCTAACACACTGTAAAACCCATCAACAGCTTAGATTTTGCAAATACAAATATTCACGGATACTATATTTATATTACCATCGACATTGAACGTCAATAATGTCCGACTATAAATAGTATCTATATTTCTGTTTCATTGCACTGCAGTCAGCGAAGGTTAGCTGCTAAAAATAAACACCGTTACTGTGTCTGGCTGCATCATTGATTGATATACAGTAACATGGCTGACACATACAAAACGTGACGTTATAGCTAGCTGTCAGATAACATTTGTTTATCGTCAAATAATGGAAAATAAACCTGTAAACTATAGTCCGTCTGGTGTGCCGCTGTAATGACCGATTTTGCAGTGGCGGAGTTCAGCGGCGACGAATGGGAACCCCGGGCGGTTATCAGGAAAACAACCTAGCCACGGAGCTACGGATGAACTCTTATAATAACGAGCTATCAGATTAGCACATCCACTTCCGCTGTTTTCAAAATAAAACGGCATTCATCGCTATCAACATGGAAGAGCTACATGTATGTCAGTAAACGACGAGGCGAGAAAATATGTTACAATTAGAGGAAATAAAAACAACATTATTCTGTGGACCTTTTTGATAACAACAAAGCACACACAAAGATTCACACACACACACACATTTTTATTTATATATATTTTGGGATGAGGTCATAAAATAATGTGTGTGTATTTTATGACCCCGTCCCAAAAGATTTAAAAAAATTAAAATGATAAGACTAAATGTTCTCCACTTACAACCTCACTTCAGTAAAAGTACAAAATACTATCAGCTAAATGTAATTAAATAAATGATAAATGATTGATTAATAAAATATGCAGAGTAATTATTCTGTGTGAGTGTTATTGGCCAACGTCAGGGTCATATATATTGCATTCAATTATTACTGATGCTATAATTTGTAACCACCATTTTACTGTTGTGGCTGGTCCAGACGGAGATCATTTTACCACATGTCTATACTGCTCTGTAGTTTAATGCATTATATTTCAAGCTCATCATGGGCTTTGAATTTAAAAACTACAATTTACTGTCGGGAAATGTAGTGGAGTAAAGAGTACAATATTTGCCTCTGAAATATTATATGTGAAATATTGTGTATAAAGTTGTATATATTTTAAGTAACACAAGCACATCAAACGTGTGCTTATGTTGACTTTTCCTTACAACGTTATACGAGAAAAGCACAAATAACAAAACAAACAGAAACCTACAATAAGTGCCTTATGTTACATTCTTTGAGTTTTAAACCAGTGCGGATATCGAACATTAAGGATATGTATGTTACACGTTATTTAGGCCCTGCTTTATTAAAAATGTCCCACTGTGTTTGATTCACTTCTACTGCAGCTCTGTGATGATGATACCGTCCGGAGGAGCCTGGAACTCGCGTCACCATGGAAGCGCTCAGTTTGCGACATGTATTCGCCATTTTGCTGCCTCTGTGTGTGTGTGTGTGCGTGTGAACGAGCGTGTGTGAGCGTGTATGCGTGTGTGTGGGCTCCTCTCTGTGAGAATACCTCTATAGCTTCCAAACACTCCAGATACCAGCTGAAACAACCAGGGGAAATGTCTGTACTTAGAGAACTGTAGCGGCCACAGCATGACGCTGGCATTTGGACAACGCAACATTAGATAGTGTCGTCGAGCGTCACCGAAGAGGACCAGTGGAAATGCAAGGTTCTATTTTCTTGCTGTTTTTCTAACTTTGCTAGCCCGGTCAGCCAGCCAGCCAGCTCCAACCACTAACACAATTAGCGGAGTAGCGAGTTAGCTTAGCGCCGTTTGAACGGTGTTGCAGTTAGCTATGATTCTATGTAACCGTAGCTAACTAATGTAACGTTAGGCAGCCTAACGGTAAATTAACCGTGTAACGTTAGTCGGGGATTGAATCTAAGCACATTGAATACATTACTTGGTATCGTATAAGTGGCTAAAGCTCTAATCGACACACTTCATAGTAAATAATGTTACAATAGCAGATAATAACGTAACGTACAGCAGTAAAGGTTCAATCATTCTGCTGATAACTACCGTGCCCGACAGCCACAAGTGGTTGTGTCCATTCGCTCTAATCTAACGTGGTTCACGGTGATCGATGATGGTGTTACGGAGCAATAAGACACTCCATCAGTTAGAATATGCTACTACAGTTATGTGGCTGTGTTGTAACACATTTAAATACACCATTAACGAGCCTTTTGCGCCCCACTACGTCCATATCACTCTAAGCAAATGGGGATTTGTTCAGTCCTGAGTCTTATCCTGTTAATTGTCCGTGTTTTGCATTCACAGCTTGACAAACAGGAGAGTGGTTTTCCATCACCAACCACTCAGGATGAAAGCACGAAGTAAAGAGGAGGAATATTATTGTCCTCAGAGGATTGGCTTAGCTTCTTTGGATTCTCAAATTTGACAACATCCATACGATCATCAATAATGATACACGGATTGATCTCCCAGGAGTTACACGAGCAGCTCCTGGACCTGAAGAATTACCAAAATCGCACAAATGGGGTGGAAGAGCTCAAACACATCCTCTCAGAAGTGGACATTAAATCAGTCCCATCTGGCAGTATTGAGGAGTTCATCAATTTTCTCCCACGACTTCTGGATGACAGTAATTTTAAAGTGTTGTACGGTACTTTACAAGTTTTAAACTTGCTCATCCAGAAGCTAGATACAGGTGTAGACAAATATTTCAAACTGATAGTCTTAGTGGCACTGAAGGCCCTAGGGGACACTCGCACAGTCACCAGAAATGAATACATGAATGTGTTTCGACAGCTGATGAAAACTGTTGCGCCACAACAAATATTGGATCACGTCATTGGCAACTTGAAACACAAGAATTCAAGGGTTCGGGAAGATGTCCTTAACATCATTGTGGCAGCCCTGCTCACTCATCCTAGGAAAGATTTCAACATCCCCAAGCTTTGTTTTGAGGTTGCGCCATACTTGGCAGACAGCAAAAAGAAGGTTCGCCACGCCGCCCTTGAACTGTTTGCTGTTTTTGACTATTGCCTTGACCCGGGGAAAAAGCAGCCTCTAATGAAAGCTGTCGACATGGTTGAACTAAATGAAGATGCAGAAGGTCTTATGGCAGCTGTGCAAGCAAGACGAGCAAGGCACGTCCTTCCGAAACTCTCCTCGGAGGGGATGGTGGAGTATGGCTTGGTGGTGCCCAAACCAGGAAAGCGGTGCTCCCCGCAGTATGGTTCCGGAGCTGATCTGGACTGGGTAATGAACGGAGGGCGGGTAAGCAGTGCCAGGAGCCACAAAACTGAACCAGACTGCGACCGGTTGTATGGCTATGGCAGCTTAGGCTCCCTCACAGATGACCTTCCACTTCAAAGGAGGATTGTCAGCGCGGGTAAAGGAAAGAACAAACTACCCTGGGAGGTGTCGAGCTTCACTTCCACTGAGAATGACCAGCAATGCAGCACTCCTAATGGAAAGTGCTCTGAGCAGGTGGGGTCCATCAACGTCGACATGCCATATTCTCACCTATCTTCTGTGATAATTAGGCCATCTGGGAGCATCCCCAGATTTAGAATATGTTTTCACTTATTCAAGGATTCTCTGTCAAAATAAGACATATGGCTAAGAGTGTGTTGCGAGCTAGTTTGATAAGAGATGAGAATTTCGTTCTTTTAGTTTTCATTGATTGACATGAATGAAGCAGCTATTGACTCAACAAGCAGTGTCTTTTTTTTCTCTAGAAATACTCTTCAATTAGGGCTTAATCAATCATTAGTTGACTGCCTGCACAGAGGTTTTAGGAGCACCAGAGAGTTTTTCATATTGACATTGAAATTACACAGCACCTCAGTGGCCATGCTGACAATTATGTTGATTTGCACCCAATCAGTCAGCAAGTGCAGGCATTGCAAAGAGCATGAAAAGAGGGCTTATTTTTTGTGTGCTAGCTTTTTCAGCCTCCCTTTAGTTTACAGAGGAATGATGAAGCCATACCTCATTAAAGAATTCATTCATCTTCAGAAATGTGGGATGTTGAAACTTTGTCTACTGTCAGAATTGTACACTTGTTGTTTGAACGAGCCGAGGCACACCCAAAGGCACCGGTCCAAAAAAACTAAAGAAATCTTAGAGGTGGCAGAGTGTTTGTTGGGGGAAAAAAGCTAAATATAGCTATAGCTCTCATGATGCAGTGTATGGGTGGAGTGCAGCAGAAAGGGACAGTTATATCATACGTACTGTAGAGTTCTGCAGTGTCCTCTTCAATCAACCTCTGCTCGTGTGTATGATTGTGCATCCTTAGGCACATATTGTCTAGACAGCTCGTAATGAGAGTTTGTTCTTTTTTTTTTTACATTATTAATAATCACTTTGACTGTTGGCAGGGCAACAATAGCCTGAATTGTATCACTGAATATGTGGCTCTCAAATTCACAATAAACAAAGAGAGGAATAGATCCCAGAACGCTTCAGAATCATTGACACTATTCCTGGAAGAAATGTAGTAGCTGACTCATTTGTCTGCACAGCAACACGGTCGCTGCAAAGATGAGCATCCATTGTCTTGTGAATAAAACCTTTGTGACAATCCAGGTCAACCTTCCCCTTTGTTGTGTTACAGGATGCAATGTGGAATACATCCTACAACATATTTTGTTAGCTAACAAACTAGAATAAGTTTCTATCAGATCTATTCTGATAATGTCCATTGGTTGAGATGAGTGGCTTTGTTTCATAAGGTATTAATTGACCGTAACTATTATCCAGCTTAGAGCCTCCATTTGAAAAACCTTCTGTTTACAGCAGTGTCTGTTTCCCAGCAACTCCATTACCACACAGCACACTTAACGAAGGGGGCATGAAACATAATTGGTAATATCACAGGGTTATGCTTGTAAAACATGGCTTATTTACCGCTCCAGTGTTGATTGCAATCACACCAAGTGTTCCACAATGAGTGCTGATCAGATTGTAGGCAGTGTGACTAACCTCAGCCACACTCTCTTACTCTGCCTCTCAAAGGCTGAGATGTGTGCACTGATGGGAAAAAAGTCATAATTCGCTCTCTACTTGATTTATTTATGGTAGACCAAGATTTCACTGGTTGCAATTTGACTGTTAAAGTTTCATGACGTTTTATGTCTGTTTACAGTAGCAGAAGATCCAAATGCCAGTGTCTCTTGACTGAGCTGGCCAAGTATCTGGCACATCTCTTTGTTCAGGCCAGTGGATGGAATTACACTTAGACTACTGTTTGTTTAAGGATTGCTTTACTTTAGCTATTTGAACTTCATCCTGTATTGTTGCAATTGAAAGACATAATTTTCTGCCCACTAATAGGTGGCAAGTAAGGATTTCCTTCCCCTGTCCAGGAAGCTGAGTCCGGAGACCTACATACCCAGTTTCAGTAAGTGCCAATACTTCCTTCTCTCTCACATTGCACTCACATTCACAAGTACATTTGACTGGTTGTCATGGTCAACTTCAGCTGGACTCAAATTAGTGCGACTTTAAATTGGATTAGCATGCTGAGTCAGAGGAGTCACCACGCCACATGTCACCAAAAGCCTTGAGATGAGCACGCTTGCAAGGCACATGAGTCTTGCCAGTCTCATGACATGCCAGAAGAGACCACTCCGCTCTACCACTCACCAACTCCAGCCTGCTGGCATGTTATGAATCTTAACAGGAAATAGTCGTCAAACTCTTATCATTTTACATTAGTACACCCAGTAAAACTGTTTCAGAACATGTTGCAGTGAGGCAGTCTAATAATTCACTTCTAAATTTCACTCATGCTTACACGGGTAAGAATCTTGTAAAAAGGCCTACTACACAAGATTTATACTCTGGCTCAATATCTTGAAGCTTTGGAAATTAGCCGACTGCAATAGGAAATCAAGCCTAGCAAATGTGTGGCATCACTGCTGCTGTATCCTAACTGTAGCAGGGGGTCATAGGTTTATAGTAGCTTGTCAGTGCTGTCAAGTTAAATATACCTGCCAGCTGCTGACTACCCATCAGTTTGGGCACAAGCAGTAAAAAGAAAGATTTTTATGAGTTCACCAGCCAGTTATTCTTGCCACACAGTGCACAGTGAATCTCACGTTGGATTTTATCACTGGCTGTTTGATTCTGACTACTTAATCAGGAATTACACTCACTTCCAATGCCGCTACTATATTTTATGTTATCTGGACACTTGCAGTCATTCTTAAAGATTACAAGTGTAGGAGGTGTGCTTGGAATATTTGAATGCTGTCTCTTTTTCCATACCCTCTAAAATCAAATGTGTGCTCTGCCAACTTGTTCTGCTCTTGTGTAACATCATAGTGTAAATGTAATATGAAATGTAAATTTTTATGGCTGCAGCTGTGTGTGACCCTCTCTCCACAACCAAGACAGGCCTTGAAATGTTTTGAATTCATGGCTGCAAAGTTTGCCAAAAGTATTTACCATCCAAGTTAAGCAAACAATCTAATAATCACTCTAATCTCTCCAATACTGTCAAGATAGTTTTGTTTATTATTATATCTGAACTTAAGAACTGTAAGAAGAAACATCTCAACCAAAAGTTCAGGAACATTTGTTAACGTTGTTGGACTTGAACATTTTAGTGCAACATTCAGGAACTGATTACCAGAAGCTGAAAGAAAGAAGAAATTGAAGTATACCACTGATATAGCGCTAATCTTATTTTGTACTACCTTTTGTAAATCATCGGTTTCTAGGGGGATTGGGACTATTGCCCTGTTAGCATTATAGAGTGAATGGCAAAATATACTTTCCATCCAGGTTCTGCAGATCCTCAGAAGCCACAATCCTCCAGAAGGAAGGCGTCCCCTGCACGCCTCAGAAGAAGTGGAAGCCTCAATTTAGACCCTGACATCTTTAAAACCACCAACTTTGCTGACACAGATGTTGGTAAGGAGTCATTACCTCAAAAGGATCTGCTTCTTTTTCAAAAATGTGAATTTCTTTAAAGTTCCTTTTTAAAGTTTTTAGATACAAATAAGCACGAAAAATCAGGAAATAACAAAGAACTTACATCTTTTAAGTTCCACTTTGCTGCCTTTTACCTGTTCTGGTAGACTAGCTTTTCATGGTGTGAATACCCTGTCTCACAGTGGCACCCAAGGGACGCATGCTCTCAAGGAACCCCAGTGTTGAGCGCACGTTTTCCCTCCCCTCCAACCCCACTGCCTCCGGCTCCTTCCTACTGCCCTCTTACCCACTGGCTACACTCCCAGGAGGCGTGCTTACTCCAACACTGTCCCGCCGTCATGCAGACTCCTCCCTCTCTATGTCCAACACCTGGCCCAACAAGAGAGAGAGCAGCCCTCACCAGCGAGACACCAGCCCCTGGAGAGACGCAGCAGGCGCAGCAAAGGGTAACCTCGTCATCACATGACCTTCGAAGCTGAATGTAAAGATGTTGTGGCCTGTTTGTTTTTATCCTCCGTATTCTATCCCCGTTAGGAGACCACCTCTCTAGCAGACGCTCTCCCCGGCCTGTCCGTGCCTCCCTCGTGAGTTCTTCTTCCACTTCGTCATTCCGCCGGGCCCTAAACAGCACCAGGGCAACCCTGTCTATCTCGCCAGTTGTCCCTACAGCAGAGCAGGTCCAGTCCCATAATGGCCAGAGGTCCAATGCTCCAAGCAGCCCTCAGAGTCAGCACCTAGAAAGGGACCTTCATCTGGACCCTGATAGCATCAATGCGGAATCTCAAGAGGATGATCCTCTAGACATGCAGGAGGTCAGCAAACAGTTTTTTCCTTAGAAAGAGTCAAATGGAAAATGTTGGACACTGCAAGTTCCAATTTGCACCCTCAGCGTCTGAGAGTCCTTAAAGAAACACACTTTGGGTACAATAGATACTGTAGGATCAAAGGCATGGGGGCACAGTCAGTCTGTTAGTCCAGGGGCTTGAAGTTCGGCTCCAATATAATAGTAATACTTTCCCCTCCATGCTCATACTTGCCAATTTGGGTTTTGCTCACAGATGCTGAACTCGCTGCGCTCATTGCGCAACAGCGCTGCTAAGAAGAGGGCCAAAGTGAGCCTTAGCAGTTCAGATCCAGACAGCCCTGACTCAGCAGTGAGGCTGGACCTTGGTCTGGACTCCCCATCACACACCTCTCCAATGCTTACCAGCTCAGCTAGTGAGAGCGGTCTTTCCAGTCTGTGCTCAGTCGCCAACTCCAGCATCATCAAAACCAGGTCAAGTCCCACACATTGTGTCTGTCTGTGAGTAGACTCGTACTTCAATTACAATAACTTCCTATTGTGGAAAAAAAACAAAACGTTATGCTTAAATCAACGGCTCTTCTTTTGGACTAGATGATCTGATTGGATGTTGATGGATCTTTAACAAAAAATCATAAGAAGTATTAAGGAAAAACTGCATGTTTTATCATGTGGGAGTTGTATTTATACATGTCCTATGTAAGCACAGACATAAAGATGCTAACATGTTTTCAAACAATGCATTGTTTTGATGTATTATTATTGGTTTATTATTCAAATTGGGTTATGTTTAATTGATAATGAGGATTACAGTATGTGGGGACATTAGTCAGCTCGAGTACCTGTTATGTTTCAGTTGATTGAGTAAATGCTGTCACAGACCTGGTGACAAGTTAAAGCAGTGATAACATGGTACCCATCTGGTGTTGTTTGACAATGTGCTAAGCAGATTTCCAGGATAATTTCTCACTTGTCGAATCTGTCAACAGCCCCGGAAATTCTTCAGGAATGAAACCTCGCATTGCAAGAGTGCCTTCTGCAAAACTGAGGTCTTCTGTGTCCATGGACTTCAGCAGCCTTCAAGGTATAAAAGGCATTCCACGGTTTTGCCCAATCTGTTTTGTTGTTCAGTTTCTCTTATTTCACATCTTTGTTTTCTTTTTTTCCAAGGATTGTCTCAGAAAGACGAACTGTCGTCTGACGTGGGCGTTGTCGGGCTGAGAGTCGCTTACCCCAACGGATCAGTCAAAACTGAGGACGAGACAACAGGACCGTCCCCTCCGCTGGTCAAAACAGCCTTCCGTGAATCAGTCAGAGCTCTGAAGCCTGTCAAAGGTCCGTCAGCAAATTCCTGGGTTTACCAGGTAATACTATTTAGTGTGTTTACATAGTTAAATCCATCAGTTTTCCTCTCCTTTGATTGGTAGGAACTCAGACCCACAGCAGCAGGAACTCACCAGCCACAGATATGCCTGAAGGAGTCATCGGAAGAGGTCAGTCTTTGCAAATCTTTACTTCGTGGCCACACAAGACTGTTCTGTTGCCAAGGTGTTCTAGCTGAGTGCTGTTTTACAACAGATTGAAAGGAGTTACATAGAAGCATAGCCAAAGTTTGCAGTGGGCATTGTTTTCCCATAATCCTCTTGCCACAAACAAAAACACACAGCCCAACTCTCCACTGTTACAAAATTCTCAGTGTAAATAGATGTCATCACTGATGTCATCCCCCTCATGCTTCTTAGGCATGTTTTGCACTGCAG
Source organism: Nannoperca australis (assembly GCA_036023655.1). Classification (NCBI taxonomy): domain Eukaryota; kingdom Metazoa; phylum Chordata; class Actinopteri; order Centrarchiformes; family Percichthyidae; genus Nannoperca; species Nannoperca australis. The sequence continues at coordinate 4,685 of JAVQJD010064633.1, read as the reverse complement.
TGTCCTCCAGCCGTCCAGGAGTCGCCTTGTCACTTGAGCAGGGTGATCCTGTGGCCAAACCCCCCACTGATCCATCAGCAGGCATCTACAGCCATGCTCTGCCTGGCAGTCACAGAGACAGCGATGACAGCCCACGTCCAGATGAGGTTAAGGTTAGTCCTACTTTGTCCAAAGAAAAATCATACAACGTAATGCCAAGTTTACAGTTACCAAAGTCCCACCTGGTGTGTTTTCTACCAATGCATGTGCAGCAGAGGGCGAAGAACGCAAGTTTTAGCCGGGATAAGATGCGGCCACAGGGTCTGGATCAGCAAGAGGGGCAGTTCAGTCAAGGGGACCACTCACGAGACAAAATTCGCCATCGAGTCAGACAGATGCTGTCTGACTCACCCACAGAGGAGAACAGAGTATTAATCATCAAAGGCAAGAAATATTTGGAAACCTCAACCAACTGTTTTTTATTTTGCTTAGATGTATATTTCTTCATACTGTGGAGTTTAAGTCAGACTTTAAATTGTAGCTAATTTTACTTTTTCTGATTTTCTTTCTGTTGGTTATAAATAAGGTTTTTTCCTTCTTATATACCATACTACCCTTTTGCAGCATAATTAAGTTAAATGTAAACAGCCAGTTTCAAGAAGAAAGTTGTTATCCACTTAACAACACAGCACATAATAAGGCTTGGGTGTTTATGACAATGTGTTGCCTTATTGCACTTTAGGATTTGATCTTGCTGTGCTGGCTCATGGTCTTTAAAGAAATGAAATCATCCATGCTCATAATGTTTGCAGCCAGAGACTTGAAATGTTGCTTTTCTCTGATGTAGATCTGCAGCTGAACGGCAGCACGTTGACCTCCACCAAAGCAGACCTCTCTGATGAGTCCCCGATCAGCCCCACCAGTCCTGTCAGCCCACCAGGACCCCAAAGCCCCATCAAGTGCTTCACTCTGCCCCACCAGCCGAGCCCCCCCACAGTGCCCCCCAACCCTAAAAACCTGTCCCGTCTTAGGAGGGCCCCTAGCCTCAGCAGAACCCGACAGTCGCTGTCCCACAGCTCAGGTTAGTGGATCAGAAAAACCTAAGACTTTTTAACTTTCTTCATTATGTTGCTGTGTATTATCTGGTTTGCAGTGTAGCAGTATTCCAGTGCATTATAAATATATGAGCCAGTGCTTTAACAGGTCTTTGTTTATAGAAACAGTTGGAACATTAATTAGACTGTCAGAGCCATCATAGCATGGGCGAATAAGATGTTTGCTTTGGATAATGTGCCACAATGCTTTGTTTTGACAACCTACCGTTAATGCACCGCCGCCCCCACACACTTTGTGTTTTCAGGCTGATAGAGATGTAACATGAGACCAAATCTGTGTGTGTGACCGTGTGTTGTTTGGTGTCTGACGCGCCATCTAGATGAGCTGTCCCCTGGTACTGTGGGCCACAAGAAAAACCTCTCGGAGCCTCCGGAACTGTGTCCGTTTTCCATGCCTGACCTGGCACTGACGCAGAGCTTCAACCTGCTGAGCTCCGAAGAATGGTGAGAAACGCCTGCGTGTTACAGCAACCATGGTGCACTGCTTTGAAAGAGAATAGTTTTGATCCATCATACTGAAATCCAGGAGTCCTACAAAGGTTAATGAAACATAGAATAACGTGAGAAGTGTATTTGCAGGTGATATGATGTGATATTTGTGGGGTAACACAAACCGTAGCTGTACAAAACAAACCTTTGTAAAGAAACAAAACACAACCACTATCAGCATGCATTTAATTGACAAAAATGGCTACATACTGTTTATTTTTTATTAAATGTTTTTTACTTCAGGGAGAAGAAGATCGAGGGTCTGACGTTCCTGCGCAGTCTGGCTCACTACCACTCAGACACACTCCAGGGCAGGCTTCATGATGTCTGCCTGTCTCTCATTCAAGAGGTAGTATAACTTGTTGTATAACACTCCCACGTCATTTTGACTTGTAGTCATTTTGCTGGTGTTCTCCATCTGAACTTGAACTGCTTCGCTCCTGATTTAAATATTAATGTCTGATTTGTGCAATAGTGTCTCAGTAATTACCATTATACATATTCTTAGCCTTGACTGCCAGGATCTTAGATATTAAAGACGTATACCCGGAAAATAAATCTATATCATATCCATCTTATTCAGGTGAAGAACCTGCGGTCAAGTGTGTCCAGGGTTGCAGTGTGTACACTGGGCGACCTGTACACCCACCTGCAGAAGGCAATGGACCAGGAGCTGGAGGGGACAGTTAAAGCTTTACTGCTAAAGGCCGGGGAGAGCAATGCCTTCATTAGGCAGGATGTGGATGCAGCACTGGACTGCATGGTGCAGCACTGCACACACACTCGTAGCATCAGTGCTTTACTCTCTGGGGGACTCAGGTCAGTATGTGTGTCGACATACACACACAGTACACTTACAATTTGGATTTTTTGAGGGGGCGTTAATGGCAGAGTTAGCTGCTCCTGTCCACATGTAGAAGTGTCGTTGAGAAAGACACTGAACTCCAAGTTGCTCCCAATAGGCAGGCCAGCGCCTTGCATGGCAGCTGCACTACCTTCCGTGTGTGTGAATGAGTAAGGTAACTGTAAGGCCCCTTTGTCTGTTAAACTAGAAAAGCGCTATATAAATGCAGTCCATTCACTTTTGCACTTTTCTTAACACCAAAAATGTGTCTTTAATTACTGAATTGGTTTCCCCTTTTCTCATAGTCACCTCAACGCAGTGGTGAGAAAATGCACCGCCCAGCATCTGGCTAACCTGGTAGAGAAGGTCGGTGCTGCTCGCCTTCTGTCTGGAGGTAAAGATCTCACTGACAGAATCTTACCTGCCGTCACCAAACTCGCACAAGACTCCTCACAGGAAGCCAGGTATGTAGAGACACTTTATTTACATTTTGTTGTGGCTGCATGTGTATTCAGTTTTTTCAAGATGGAGCCATCAACCAATAGCAAAGGTTGACCCCATGACGCATATTGAAGGACAGGCCCCCTCATTTGAATAGTGAAGCATCGCAGCAAGTACACACAGAAATGTAAAATGACCAATAAATGTTAAACGACCAATAAATGTAAAAATAAAATGCAAAATGGAAAATAAAACATAGATAAATACAGAAATATCTATTTATGTTACATTTTATCAATAAATTAATGCCTATATTAATTGTTAATACTATTTTTGGTGCATTTAATGGCACATCAATTCATTTATTGACTCATTTATTCATTTATTGTTAATTATGGCAGTTTTGATCCTCCATACACTTCCTCCGACTGTACAAAAATTAAGCCAAAATATCCCAGATTACTGGAGCTGCCATGTTGTGCTGGGGACGTCATGTGGAGTCTGCACAGTAACTGACTGAAACCATCTTTGCCAAACATTTAATGTGTACTTTGATTTTTCAGTTTGGCCCATGTCCCATACACTAACATGGAGGGGGGGGGGGGGTTCTGGCAGGAAGCATTTAAGAATTGAGGTAACGTAGTATAATGAGCAAACATGTAGAAAGTTACAAACCTTTCCGTATTCCGTCATAAAGTCCATTTTAAAAATGTCTCTTACCAAAATTATAAAAATTATATAATGAGCACACAATGAGCTTCTGATCAAGGACAGTACATGTATCTGTATCTTACCAGATGGGTTGCTGCTTCAGGTGGGTGTACAGGTAGACCTTTTCTTCTTTCTTTTCCTCTGGAGCCTCAGACACTGGGGTGGAAGAGAAACCAAGACAGGCACTGGCACATTTTATAAAAAATTAAACAGGAGTGAAAGAGAAAGAAATGTTTATTTGTACTGTCTATTGCATTGGAAGAAGTTTTTGGTACACTATACCTGGTGATATGGGCTTTGTCTCCACTGGGCTTTCACCATCCCTGGAAATGACAAGGCATTAGAGAAAAGGACTGTAAATGACTGTTTATGGATTCAAAGGAGGAGATGCGCTTGCTCACTCAGGTTTGGGAGTCTTTGAGCTCCTCAGCTTGCTCTCTAGGCCTCCAAAGAAGCCTTTGACGTCAGTCTTGGATGTGTTTTTAAGGAGGCGCTCGGCGGCATCCTTCTTCCCAGACAGCCAGGAGTTGGCCTTGTTGAGGTACGAGTCCAGAGCAGCTGGAGGACCGCCACGATCCAGCAGCTCTGAAGGAGAAGGCTGGGACTTCCCTGAACGACAGGAGAGCACAGAGTTCAAAATGAAGGTATCTATCTGTACATGGCATCAGTACAAAGCCCCACAAGGTACATTTTTAACTAGATGTCCCTGTGGTATCCTTGGTCTAAGGCATCACAGACCGGTCAGGCTGGTCACAGGTGTTCACATTGTGAGACACCAGTGGTGGGCCGTCAGGGCCAGCAAGGCCTTCTCTGCTGGCCTAACATAAAGCATGATCGTAATTTGATAAAAGGCCTTCAGAATCAACAATGCTGGCGTCTGTGCAATGTAAGTGAACGGGTACATACAGTTGATAGACAGTTGCGATAGCCAATCAGATCGGGAGTTGTTGTCAGTAGGCCTTCTAGAAGGCCTCACGTTGAACGTTGTACGCATCCTGTGATTGGTCCAGTCACACGCTGTCGCAGCTGTGTGGTTGTACTCAAAGTGTTTCATTGTGCCGCTGGCTGTCGCCAAGATGTGGCCGTCTTGTTGGTGTCTTTCTGAT